>CM046068.1:2486111-2540176 GCA_025215515.1 Schistosoma japonicum
AGTGTAAAATACTCTAAATTCAACCAAGTTTTTTCATGTTTCTTTAGGTCTGATTAGAATGTTTATTGTGCTATTGAATGGTATTAGAATACCTTTTTTCAATACCCAGTGATCAATGTATGCAGTATAATTTTCTTGGATTTAAGTATATTCATATACTCCGTATAAAACCAAACAAAGTGGAAAGACAGTTGTGAATGAGGCGAGCAACATAATTAACCAATACATACAATACAAACAGAACTGCAAAATCTGAGCTATCTATCTAGAAAAGTAGCTGCATTTTGCACCGGACTGCATGGCAACCAAATGATCATGTGTAACTGGCTGCGCTATTTTAGTAACTTCTACTAATGCAAACATGGACAACGTCAAGTCGAATGAATGTGTATAAAATATTTATTTTAGGGATTTTTTTTGCTGTCACAGAGGTTTCAGTTAATTGTGGAGATATATATTTTTAAAAAGTATAGGAAAGGACTTATTTCCAGAACTGTAGCTACAGCTGATGATTTTCATTTTATGATGGATAACCAACGACGTAAGGTTTCAATACGAAAGTGTACATTACTTTCATTTTTTCGCATTTGAGAGTTGCTATTATGTCAAAACAAACCTAATATGTTTTAAAACATAAACTGGGAGTACAAAATACTGCAAAATGTCACAGTTGTAACCTCATACATTTTGTTCAATTAATTTGTATATTAGTTGTTTGGCTGTTTTGTTTGCATTGACTCATTTTGTCCTTTCGAAGCTACAAAATTGTGATATGTTGTCGGATGCTGAGAAACGAAAGCAGATAAGTGTTAGAGGGATAGCACAGTTGGAAAATGTGACGAATCTTAAGACAGATTTCAATAGACATCTACATTTCGATGGGGTTAAGGATAGAAATGTTGCTACATCTCTCGACTTCTATCATGCACTGGCACGTACAGTATGGGATCATCTTTGCTCCCGCTGGATTAGATCTCAGCAGTTTTATCATAGAGAAGATCCAAAGGTTTGTTACTTATTTAGTTTATACTTGCATATATGCTACTTTTGACTGCCTATTTGATTAGTTTTTTAGTTGTAAGATATTTAGACATCATTGCTTAAATATCACACAAACTAGTAAAGAATTATGTGAAACTCCATAACTATTTATCCTGTTTTGGCTTGCATTTAAAAGCTTATTTGATTTACTTCTATTGCGATCATTTTCAAAGTTATGTGCGATGTATTTAAAATGCTGCTTTTTAGCATTTACAAGAATTCATATTTAATATAAAATTAGTAATTAAGATCAAAGATTGAAAGCAAACAATACCCTTAATTTCTGTATTACTGGACATGATTTTAAAGAATTATGTTACTTAAAGTTAGTTATTATGCAAATCGACAGAAACATGTTCAGGGATGTTTGTCGATCCGGAGATTTATTGATTCGTAGTATGCAACCTAATGATGTAGGATTTTCTGAAATTTTTAACTTTCAGAATAGTTTTTGGTAAACCACTTGTATTTTATTGGGTTCCACCTATTATCGTGACTGTGAACTCTGAAAACAATCTTGTTTTGTTATATATATATTTTATAGTATACTAATGTTATTGTAAAATTCTATGTGCCACTCTTCATTCTGTTAATTTATGTCTCTCCCACTAGGTAAATTTAGCTTTGGTTTTTGAGAAAAATAGCGATATTTTTAAAATTGTTTTACTCCAAGCTCTTTTAATATAGTGTTGTTTATTGTCGCTTTATGGTCCATATTCAAATAAGATTATAGGTGTTGGAGATTGTGATGCATCAGGACATGAACTTATAAGTAGTCTATTTTAAAGTATATTTACAGCCAATAATCAAGAGTCTGATCCAGAATGTGACTATCTCCCTGATGAATTGACATCTTCGTATGTAGTATTAACTCTTGTAATTTGTGAATTATTGATATATCTTTTGGCTGATCATTATTGATGTGTGTGCATACATGAATGTTTGGCTATTTATATGACTGCTACCTTATCTTATTTTACTCGGATATTGAGCATCTGTTGGATGAATTACCTAGAATAAAAACCATAGTTGTCTCTGTTTTAAAAGTGTTGATTTAGATGTGAACGAGACATAGAAGTTTTTTCCAAAAATGTAGGTTATAAACCTCTTTTCTAAACTCTACTTTATTTTTGAGCGAAAATTAGTTAAAAAACGTTTCATTCCAGTTTGCTAAATGCCATAGCAATTATTTTGGACACTTAATTATCACTTGGGAAACATGGTTTCCCAATGAATCTTACCGTTAAACTAGTGCTAATTAACCTCATATAAAAACTTACAGCTTTGGTGCAACTCCTCTTGATATAAACATAAATTGTATTAAACTATTTCGCAAATGAATGTAGATAAAATAACGTTTACTTTTGCAATACACTAGCTACTATAGTAGTTTAATTGTATGGAGTCTCATAGTTATATAGCTATATACACTTATTTCATTCTAGTATATGGATTTGTCGACTCTATCTTATTTATGTTTCCTAATATTATTATGGCTAATTTTTGCATATAAATCTATAAAATTGATTACCTACTTTAAATTACAGCGCATATACTATCTATCATTAGAATTTTACATGGGCCGTACTTTGACAAATACAATGTTGAATGTAAATATTACGGCTGCAGTCGATGAAGCTATGTACCAAGTGAGTTATTTTTATTGTTCATAAACTGTATCAAAAGTTTACGCTTCATAATTGCCTAATAATGCTATATGTTTAATCTAGTTACGATAAGTCAAGGCATTTAGTATCTCTATTGGGTTTAATAAAATCTGTGGTTCAATGCTTATACCATTAAATTATAGCTCCATGCTGCTGTCAGACAATATTGTAGACTGAGTCAAAATTTATGTCGTGAAATTCGAAACTACATTTATACTTTGTAATCCATATATATTATACCCTTTCTAGCTATAACACAACCGAAAGAAGTTTAGCATTAATGTATTCAACCTTATTATTGAAACTACCTATGAAGTTCCTTTTTATTGATTTTGTATGAAGGGTGGGACTCCCAGTTTATTCTCAAAATAAATGTAAAGTGTTTGTAAACGTGTTCATCCAAAACTCTAAAGTTTGGTTATTTCACATATGGAACTGATCTGTTTCCAGCCGCGAAGCTAGCCACTCTTAAATGGAGTCTGACTGGTCGATTTTGATACCGGTAAATCTGTTTGACTATTCAAAACCAAAACAGACATTTATAATAAATTTCAGAATACACAAAAGCTGGTGCTACTTTAACTAATCATACAGTTTGAGTCAACAAGATTGTAATTCTCATGTTAGACTAGTCAATCAGTACACATACATTCTTTGAAATGATTGCATTGAAGGCAAGCTGTTTATTTTAATTAGTTAAAGTGTAAATTTATAGATTGGCTTGGATCCTAGTTTGAGTCATGATTGACTTTTGAACCTTTCATCTTGATCCAAGTCAAAAAATAGAAACATTAGGAAAATACCAAACACCGTTTATATTCGAGTAATACACCACCGGTCACCTTGCATTATAGACAACATAGATTGTTAGGTAGCTGAAGTTTGTTAAAATAAATTCATGATCCTAGGTTTCGAAGTATTTGGCAATCGTGATAAAGGCATGCCTGCAAATTGATCTCAAGAATTTAATCAGCATCAAAGATGTAACCAACGTGACACTGATTATTTTTTAGTTGACGCCATATATAAATCATTGAACTTAAAAGATTCTTCAAGTATATTTCTGCCATTCAAGCGAAAAGAAATTCTTAATACATGTTACCACACTGTCCTTTTATTAATAATAGTGAATAATGTATACTCTTTCTCGTGATTGTACCATAAACAGCTAGTGATGGATAAGACAAAAATTTATTTTATAGATTAACGACACCTTACAAATTGTATTTAAACATTTCTTCGTTTCGTTACCCCCTCAACAGTGTACTTCACGCTAGTAAGGATAACATTGTTAACATAAGACTTGATAATGTTTTTTAAACCATTTCGTAAAGTCTTGTCGGTTTATGTAATTTTTTAGTAATCAGACAGTTTGTGTATACTGTTGTCAACACTTAAGAGGACAGCTTTTACATAAATATCAAAGTGTTTGATTTATTTCATTTTGGTGACTGTAGTTGGGGCTGGATATTGAAGAACTAGAGGAAATGGAATCGGATGCTGGTCTTGGTAATGGTGGGTTAGGGCGTTTGGCTGCCTGTTTCTTAGACTCCATGGCAACACTAGGCTTAGCTGCCTATGGATACGGCATACGTTATGATTACGGCATTTTCGAACAAGCTATTCGCGATGGCTGGCAGGTAAGCACATATTGAATATGTTCATCCTAATGAAGTAATAAAATATGTTATTCTCTAGCCTTTCATCCAAAATTGTCTTAACCCAGTTGCTGTTGCAAAACACGGTTAAAATTCTGTTCATTTTTTTATTTTGCTTTTCACTGTTTTGAATAATTACATTAGTTGTTGCTAAAGTCTGGGAAATGTAATAATTTCGTACTTATTTTAGCCTAACATATATATTTGTTATTTTCACTTTGCTTGTAGGTTGAAGAACCTGATGAATGGTTACGTTTTGGAAACCCATGGGAGAAAGGAAGACCAGAATATTGTTATCCCGTCAATTTTTATGGACGTGTTGAAGATGCTGGGAATGGACGTAGACGATGGATTGATGCTCATCCAGTCTTTGCAATGCCTTATGACACCCCAGTACCAGGTTATAGAAATAATACTTGCAACACTCTTCGGTTGTGGTCTGCCAAAGCTCCAAAAAGTTTTGATCTAGGTATATTTAATATGGGAGATTATATAAACGTAAGGCAAATTTTTATTTATCTCACATTTTAAATAAAACAATTAGAATCTCCTAGCTACCACGTTTGATTAAACGGAAAACAATGATATTCACAGTTTATTATTTCCTGTTATTAAATATACTAAAACAAAGATCATACGGTCACTCCATGTTCCATTTTTTGGAATATATTGTACTTCACTTAATCACAAATTCAGCATATACAATAAGTCAGTCATTCAGTGATTAAACTGCTCATCTTTAAATTTCATGGTCTGAGTTTTAAACTCTTCCCTACCTGCTTTTATTTGAGTAACTATATGGCCTCATTATCCTTAACATTGTATACCCAAACCTATTACTTATCTTCTGAATACTCTTCTACACCGAGATCAGTGGTGTTTATGTCAGTACCTTTATTCGATCTATTATACTGTTTACAATTGCTGCAGTCTGGAATGTTACATTTTTGTACTCGATTACGAGATAGCCTTCTGTTTATTTTAATCTTCAGCCATTAGGTAAGGCCAGCTCAGTGTATATACGATAAACACATGTACTCCCTTTTTTGCATACAGTTTTATAAACGGTTCAGTTTTGTAACATGTTTTATCTTTTTATTATAATATATATGTTTTGTTGTATATATGCGTTATATTATATTCTGTTTTTGAAAATAACGTACTCTGTTTTGGCTCATAATCTCCTTATTTTCCATGTTTTATATACTCATTTCTCATGTAAGAAACAGGATTGACGATTGGCTATTACATTTATTTCTTCTTGTAGGCTGTGTGTGCCCGTAATCATGCAGAAAATATTTCCCGAGTTCTTTACCCTAACGACAATTTCTTTGTTGGAAAGGAACTTCGCCTTCGTCAAGAATATTTCTTAGTTGCCGCCACTCTGCAGGTAATATCTTAAAAAAATTCTATCTACTGTATTTATGTAAAAACTTCTTCTTTATGTGATCCATAAAAGGTGAATAAAACTAGTGAATTTTTTAAACTACCGGGCCTAAACTGATTGGTCCATATCTTTAAGTTATGTACATATATATATATTTAATTGGAGGTTATAAAGTAATAACCGATGTGATAGCGATAGCTATGGGTTTACATTGTTGAGTAATTGGTGGTTTATGAGGTTTATGCGTGTTTGTTTTACATTCAATATGTAACGACTTAACTAAGGCAAAATTAGCAAAGACGTTTTGAAGCTATATCACTAGGGACTTCTGATAGTTGGTTTTAATGTGCACATTTCAACTTCAATTTTTATACTTGTTTACTTTTGTAGGATATAATTCGACGTTATCGAAGTGGCGATACTAATCACCTATCTTTCGATGAATTCCCAAATAAAGTCGCTATTCAGCTAAATGATACGCATCCTTCACTGGCTATTCCTGAATTACTACGTATCTTGGTTGATTTAGAGGGTTTAGAGTGGAAAAAAGTAAGCTCCTTACACATTATCAGATTTTTGTCTACGCCTTAAATGAATAAATATCATTTAATAAGCAGACAAGATTATCTACTATTCTAGACTACTACTTTTAAACACTACGAATCTGAGAAATTCTACTGTCGGAAATAAATTCTCAAAGTAGACCACGAACACATTTTAGTGACTTAAGTTTTTGTGGCGTTCTACTTGATAGTAAAACTAAGTGACGTTTTAATGAATAACAATGGTTCTCAATTATATTGCCAGGATGTCACTAATTTTGGTGATTCGCGGATACTAAACATATGTTGTATTTAGTATAATAACAGTACAGTTTTTAATAAATAGAGCTTGATCAGTAATAAGGAACAAAGTATAATTGTTATTACTTTCAGAAAATTAATGCATATTACAACTTTTAACAGACATATGGAAATGATTACCCAGTATGTTTTTTAGCTTTTACTAAAGATTACATGTGCGTACTATTGTTTTTGATGCTGTATTGAATTACAGAGTGAACTGTAGGTACTTTTGTCACTTGTTGTCAAAGTTCACAAAATACCTAGAAGACATAAATTTATCTTAGATTATTTCAGAAAAATCGTAAAACTAATTTCGGGATATTGAAACAAAAGAAGGAATTCTTTATTTTGTCTTCATGTTTATTTGAAGTGGGGAGTTTGGTTATTAACGTAATGTACCTTAAATAACAAAAATTCAGGTGAAGGTGAACAGTGTAGCATCAGCCACTGCAGCCGTCAATAAGCCTCAACATATATAAAGGGAATATCATGATCCTTAGATACAAAACAACGACAACCAGCTTAACTACACTTGACAGAGAAACTCTAATCGATGTAGAAACTTTAATTTACCTTGGCCGCGTCGTCGATAAGCAAGGAGGATCTAGTGCAAATGTGAAGGGGCGGTTTGGCAATGCATGGGTGGCATTCCCACAATTAGAGGACATCTAGAACTCAAACTAGCTTTCAGCTAACATTAAGTCAAAATTTTTAATATAAACGCGAAGACAGTCCTATGGAGCTGAAATGTGGTGAACTACAAAAAGCATAGTTAATAAGATACAAGTACTTATAAATAACTGTCTGAGAAAAATGCTTAGGATTCGTTGCCCAGATACCGTCAGCAATAACCATAGCCGGTGCAGAGAACAAATAAAACAAAATCCAGGTAAGGAAGAAATTAGAAAACGACTAGTGGTGGATGGGACATACATTGAGGAGATCACCAAACTGCGTCACAAGACAAGTACTAACTTGGAATCCTGAAAGCCGAAGGAAGAGAGGAAGATCAAAGCTCACATTGGGTGGAAAATCGGAGGCAGATATAAAAAAGATGAACATCACATTAGAAGAACTGGGAAGGAAAGCCTAGGACGGAGTTGGTTGGAGGATATTGGTCAGCGGCCTGTGCTCCACGTAAGGTAACAGGCATTGATTGATTGACTTTAAACGAATAGAAGATTGGTTGAATTTTATGCCACATGGTTTGTTATCAGTGTATTTTACAAGCAGATAGCTATCTTATATCCTTTTCGACTGTAGCTTCTACCTTGACGTAGTGGTCACGCTTGCCTATCACAATGAGCCGATCAGGCTATACTAGCTGGAATAATTGGTCTTTTAGGCTTTGACGTACCGGGCAAGTTGAATGGAGAGTGATAAGACTAAAGGCATGAAATGAAAGGTTCGAGAACGAAGTTGACTGTCAATTTTACTTTGGTGTGACAACAGTGAGGTGTTTATTCAATCAACCATCATTTCAGCCATGCTGCCCTTCTACAATAAAACAGCGAAGTTAGAAAGGACTGGCCCTACAAATGCACATCTCATCTTACTCCATGGATTTCCGTCTCCGATTGTAAGGCCTTGACAAGTGCATAGATGATAATAAAATCTACTTATAAAAGGGGCGTGTGTGACTGGCTCCAAACAGTTGTCACTGGACACTGATATTACGTTTATAGATAATCATGACTACCCTTCCCCCCAGTTTTCTTTTTAAGTAACTCAAGAAGAATCCCTCTACTATGTTGACAATTATAAATTAACAATGACCTTCATTTCTTTAGGAATACCCGAAACCGATATTATAATCTTTGAACTATCAGTATTAAAGTCGTGTAACTTATACGCTGTACAAGAGGTTTTCTGTAATTTAATTAAATTTATGTCAGTTATTTTGTACTACAAATTTTTGTAACTTGATTTAGAAATTGATGATCATAAAAAATAATCTCCGCTTTCTATGTGGATCAGATTCTGAGATCACTTTAATCACAATTTCCTTCTATATACTATAGGATTACCATTTTTGTGTTTGGTTTTACTTAACTTGTTGTTGCTATTATCGACTGAATAATTAGGTGCACCTGAACTGTTGTCGCCTTCATTATTTGGATCACGTATTACAACTTGTAAATACAAACCAGTACGCAATTTTTAAGTTTATATTTTACGTTTAATTTTGTCGAAGTGATTTTGTGAAGGCGTCTTTCATCTTCTGTTTTATACTTCTCTATCTAAAACCAAATAGGCTTGGCATATAAGCTACCACACATTTGCATATACAAATCATACAATCTTACCTGAAGCATTGGAACGTTGGCCTGTCACATTGTTGGAACATATATTACCACGACATTTGGAAATTATCTATCAAATTAATTCTGAATTTTTGGATGTGAGTCTTTATTCGTGAATATTTATGCGTACGATGATATTTATGTGATTTTTTACTGTAAGATTTTTTGACTAAAATTCACATGCTGCTAAAAGATTGATAGAATCTTTTCTATTTACTTCTGCTTGAATAAGTAGTCACAACTACACAGACCTAGCGATGAATAATGTATAAACCCAATCGACAGTGCTTTCGACTGAAAATAGTGTACTTACTGCATGAAATATGTAACGCATTTATTAAAAGTTTGATCAATTTGAAACCTATAATCTCTGATAGGATAGTTTAAAACTATGGGTAAATTTTTTTCAGACTATACAACAAATAAGTTTTAAGTTCATTAGTGAATGCATAAATTGGGAAGTTTGCGTCCATTACAGTAAATTCGTTGTCTCATTGGTACATACTATTTTTATTGTTTTTAATTACTTTTTTCAATTTTCCTTTGACTTATGCTACTTCGATTTTTACTATTTACAATGGTTTCAATAAATTACTTATTTACGATTAATAAATTTTTTTCGGGATCTACTTAATTTCTAGTTTACAGTTCTTATTCAATAATACGTTGGTTGATTATGAAAGTTTACTACCCAATGTTTTCACATGTGCATAAATGCCATACAAAATATATTTATGTTTTTTTATATCTGTATTTAAGGATATACAAATTGATTGCTAGTAAATAATTTCAAAAGTACTATAAAATATTAATGAAACAAATATAGTTTAACTGTTAATCTTGGATGGTCTTGTGGAGATTGGTTTTAATTTGTCATTTTTACTCGCCATAAATTAATCTCGGTTTTATGTCATTTTAAAGAATGGAATACTTGATGCTTGGTTTGTCCTAGTTTTAGACTTAAAAGTGTCAAGTCATAACACTACCATGAATCAAAACCAGGAAGTTGAGACCACGTGATAAATTCCCGATAGTCAGCACTATTAAATGCGCGTCGCCGAGGAGTCCTATGCAAAACCACACAAACATAACAATTTTAATCAGCCCACAAGTGACCCACTTCAAGACAACAGAAGTTCTAGTGATAAGTCGTGATTGTTGGAGTTTGTGTAATTTAAAAACGAAGAAGTAGTCACCAATCACACCAATCGTTCCGCAGTATAATGAATTGATTGAATTGGAAATCTTACTACTGAAAGCCAACACAATGTGCGCTGAATGTTAAGCGTTAGCCGTAAGGCTTGAAGGTCCTGTGTTCATTTTGTCGTGTGTTAATCGGTACTCACTGCCACTGAGAAATCTCGAACAAAGAGAAAACAGACATCTAGTCCTTTCTGGTTTTCAATGTTACCTAACCATGACCAATTTGTGACGAATGCGAATGACAGAAAACAGTTTCAACTTATTAATTTTTCCTTCTGTACTTGAGAATATAACTAATTCAGGAATCAGCTACGTACAGTGTAGGACTTGACACATTTGTGCATCGGTTTAAGTTGTTATGTCACACTAGAACAACCAGATCAAATTAACAAGATCCACACCACGATATATTTCAACTAGAAGAATCATAATAAAGGTGTGTATGAAAGGAAAATGCTACTTAAAATCTAGAAGAGGATCACCAATGAATACATCTGTGCCACCGTGACCAATTTTCATCCATCTCATTCAGTGTCTCCAACCACTGATTGTGATCATCGTGTATATCTCAATCACAGAGTCTTCGTCTACTGACATAGCTCAGACCAACAGTCAACAATTTCATGAACTGATCCTACCTTTTAGTTTTACTACTCCCACTTTTCATCCATTTCATCCCCTACACCAGCCAACATCACGTGATAGAAAGGACGTAGTTAATCATCGTTGACTGCGCTTGGTTAGACACAGATGTGCAATAATAATGTAATGTATTTTCTGCAACAGATTGGGCTTGATTAACTATCTGACTTAATGAAACTTCAATAATTTTACTTGTTTTTGTCAATAGACTTGTTTAAAGCAATTGAAACTAAACAATGAAAGACATTACGCTGTTCTACTTTTAATTACTCGCCTTTTTATATTTGCCATTCTAATTGCGTATATATTTGTTGTGAAGTAAAATAACCTTATTGTTCTACCGATGATTTCAACCTGCGATATTACACATCTTTGCTGCCTGAATATCATCTATTGTTCAAGTCTAATTAACACACTATTTGTCTGTACATTTATTTATAATTGTCCCTACTCCAATATGAAATTGTCTGTTATAGTGTTCCTGGCACTCGTATTAGACACCAGGATTTGAATCTCTATAGTCTTCCCTCATAGTAGAAACTTGTAGAAATAACAAAACAGTTATGACTAGCATATTCCATTTTTTGAAAGTGAGGTTTCCATAATTTGTGAGTAAGTTTTACAATAAATACATAAGCATAATTTCTACTATAATATGAAATTTTAAGTTACGTAGTCTTATGTTCATGTCATTTTAGTAGATAATGTAACCTTAATGAAGCGTTATGAAAATTTAAAATTGTAACTGTTTTCAAAGTAATAACAAATTGTCTTATTCTTAAAATAAACATCCAAATGATTCCTGAGAATTAAATCTACTTGCTGTTTTATAGATAAATGTCCTTTGATTTCGTACATTTTGTTGCTTGTAGATTGTGCGCTCAAAATGGCCGAACGATAATGATCGTATTCGTCGCATGTCATTGGTAGAAGAAGAAGGTGAAAAGCGCATCAATATGGCGTACTTGTGTATTGTTGGGTCTCATACTGTAAATGGAGTTGCAGCTATACACTCACATTTGCTAAAAACTCAAACGTAAGATTTTGTATTTTAAAAGTGATTCAGATTATATCAGTATATTTAATGTTGCTCAAAGCTAGTTTACACGTGGGTAGTAAAGTGTTATGTGATTATTAACAATAGAAAGTATAGACATTGATAATTTATAATTATAATAATCGGAGAGAACGAAAATACTTGAATTACATTTCAATTCCTCAGCAGCTAATACTTTTTAAGAAGTTAATTACTTGATTAATTTTTGTAGTCCTTTACTAGCGTAAGGCATCTTGGTATTCGCACTTTATTTAAATTTTTAGCACTTTTGTTCTAATGATTCCTCTCCCCCCCCCATCCGCCAAGACCTAAAATGTTTAAACCGTCGATTATTCAGATTCATTGTTTTGCTGATGCTTCCGAGTTAGCTTATGGTGTTATAGCTTATATTCGTTATAAGGATACTTGTGCTCACTGCTCTCTACTGCCTGCTAAGTCTAGAGTTGCTCCCTTGAAGCCTCTAACCATACCTAGGATGGAATTAACGGCTTCTGTGCTGTGCTCTAAGATAGGGAAACATGTTGAGCAACAATTAAATGTACCTATTGCGTCTGTTACATATTGGACGGATTCGCTAATCGTACTTCACTGTATAAGAAACACAACTACAATATTCGAAAGGTTCGCAGGTAGCATGCCAGCAAACATACACGAATTGACCACACCGGACCAGTGGATATATCGGCAGTAGACGAAATCCTGCAGATTATGCTTCCTATGGAGTATCACCGGCTGACAAAACGAAAACAAGAGAATGGCTACGAGGACCAGCATTCTTGTGGGGGAACAAAGACACATGGCCTAGTCTGAAAGAGAACAGTAATGTCTTCCAAATGTACTATCAGAAGAAAATCAGGAGTCTATAAACTGTAATGATTTGTTTCTGGATCGATTCGCCATGTGTAAATCGTGGTCTAGAATGCTAAGGGTATTTGCCTTATGTAAACGATTCGTCGACAATCTGACAAACAAGCGGGACTGAAAAACGTTGACCACAGGTATGTTAAAGTTGGAAAATATTAATTATTCAAAATAATATAATCAAGCTAGTACAAGACAATGCGTTTCCAATGGAACAGAATATTTTGAAAATTGCGCAGCAAAGGTTCAGAGATCATACTACTAAGCTACGTAATATGCGCGAAGAGGAAATTGATGGTACAATTGATAGTAAGGAATTGTCACGCCATGTGGTTTACTCGAGCGATATTATGAGAAGGGACTAAAATTTCCGAAGCCCAATAAAAAATCTTAACCTCTTTCTGGTAGACGATATTATTCGCTTTGGTGGACGATTGCAGTTAACGTGCCTGCCATTCAAAAGTAAGCATCCAATTATACTTCACAGCAAACACTTTGTTACCAATTTAGTCGTGATGCATTATCATCTACAGTATGCGAACACTGGAATTTCATATAAACTCAATAGTATTCGCGAAGAATTCTGGGTTATCAGAGGTTATTCTACAGTTAGGAAGATACTAAAGGGATGTTATCTATACAGAAGACTGTTTGCTACGCCTAGTTCTCAGATCATGGTGCCAGTTCCAAAACACCGTATGGAGGCACACGTGCCACCACTTACCTCAGTTGACGTAGATTTTTTCGGACCGTTCTTTACTAATAGAGGAAGAACCGCCAAAAAACGTTACGGTTGTTTATTTACTCGCCTTTCTTTACGAGCGGTTCACATCAGAATGGCGTACGCCTTAGATATCGATCCCTTCCTATGTGCACTTTCAAGATTCATCGCGAGGAGAGGAAGACTAAAGCGCATATTTAGTGATAACAGCTCGAATTTTAGAGGTTCAGATTTCAGTTTGAGACAGATTATTAGGAACCGGGAGCAGATAAAGATCTCGAACTCTCTTATCGAGAGGGAATGTGAATGGCATTTTAATCCTCCGAGAATAAGTCACCGAGGGGGTATGTGGAAACGTATTATAAGGTCTGTTAGGAGAATTCTAAGATCTCTCTTGTTCCAAAGGTATTAACCGATGAATTGTTACAGACGTTTTTAACTGAAGCAGAAGGAATCTTGAACAACCGATCGCTCGTAAAGATAATAGATGATAGTGAGTGCTTAGAAGCTCTCAAGCTAAGCAAACTATTGCTAAATTATAAAAGAATATCCTTCAAAGAAGCTGCTATGAGTAAACCATCATCGTACAACAAAAGGTGGATGGAAGCTCAATGGTTAGCTACAATGTTTTGGAATCAATGGTTGCGAGAATACATACTGACCCTTCAAATTACATCTAAATGGATGAACATATAGAAAAATTTACAACCAGGGGATTTAGTCCTAGTGAATGATGTCGATGTACCAAGAAGTCTGTGGCCAAAAGCTATAGTCAAACAGGTGAACTATGGTCCTGATGGACGTGTTAGAACGGTACATTTGAAGACGGCAACTTATGAAATTACTCGGGATGTGAGAAACTTGTGTCTACTCGAAGAGGCCGATTATCTAACGGGAGTAGTTGTGGATCATAGTTGCGGTGGTCGTTTCGGAGAGAGTGTTAATTGTGTTTATAATTAACCTGACCAATGACATCTATTTAAACGCCGGTCTGATTGTATAGATTATCTTTGTTTAACAACCAATCATAGAACTGTATTATCTTTATAAACATAAATAATAGTCACAATTGTTCATTTTGACGCATTTCCAATCACTGTTTGATATGTGTATTTCTATTCCATTTTTGACTGACTATATTGATTATGTCATTGTGTTAATTTACGTTTTAGAAACGGATATAAGTTTATGTCTAGTTCTTCCTGTTTTGACCGTAGTTAAGCCAAGACTCTGAATCGATAGTCTTGCGGAAATCGCTTGAAAGTTTATCTGTAAGCTTAAACATATCCTACAGTGGTTGTGGATCTTCATAGACTGAGGTAGTTGGGACATGTCTTGCATATGCATAACCACCAAATTCTTCAACGAGTAATGCTGACTAATACCGCTAGTGGCAGCCAAATTTAAATGTGGTATTAGTCCATGAAGTCACTAATTAGTGGTCTGAGCCATGTTGGTAGATTCACGCCAATTGGTGTGCATGAATGTGTATCCGATGGTCGGAAACTCTGGGTCACATGGCTCAGAATCAGCCACAGCGGTGTAGATGCACTCACTCTTTGTCTTACCTTTAAACCTGGGATCGAAATCATCTCATAATTTTCTTTCTATAAACTAATTCTTTCTCCGTGTATCATATTCTTTATGCCCACTATATGTCATTAAGTGTTTTCGTCCTTACATTCACAGATGGTTTTTTTTTCACCCCAGAGGTGACGTTATTTGACAAATGCCAAACCATCTTTTTGAATCAATTCTTATATTTTGTCGGACATCAACCCATTAGGGTTGATCAGATTTTCAAGATAAGTGATGTGGTCGGTGCACTCAACTAGTTTACTCCATATCTTTAGTTCAGGTGTTGACGCAGACCAGTTTTGAAACAATACTTTGGACCTAGAGAGGGAGAAGTATACCCTGGTCATACTTACATTATTGATCAAAAGACTACATTTATCGTCTTCAGTATATTAATTCATATTGTTGTGGCTTAAAACGTCAAAGCTCTACTGTTTTCCATTGAACCCCATGTTTGACCCCCTGATCCTCTTCCTAGTGAACATACATAAGCATTGTTCAAATCGTTGTAATAACTAAATAATACTCTTGTTTTTTTCAAAATGGTTACGAAATCATAATTTGTCAACTAATTAGGTGGTAACTAGTGCTTTTTCACATTCTTCCGTTTAAGCAGTAACTCAATGTTGTTCAAACTATTAATTGAGGAGTGTTTCATAGTCCGTCGCGTTAAAGCAGCATACATTCAGCCAGTGTTTAACTTACTAGTCGAATAGCGACCACAGTTTATTGTATTATCCCACAACTTCACTCATTTCTGAAGTCTGACAAAATCGCTACATGGATCCAAAATGTTAATAAGCTTGTTTTACTTATGTTATAGACATGATATCTGTCTGTCAACGTTGTGAAAAGTATACTGTGCTGCGTTTCGCTTTGTTTAGTGGATGTAACGGTTTCTAAAAGTAGGGGACATTAGGAAGTTACTAGCGTATTTGTGTTTAGATCAGTGCTTCAGATATATTGGGACCATCGAGTAAACCTTACTAAGATTATACGAAGAGTACTAGACAAAATTAAATAATAGGCTGATAACATTTCTAGTCTTTATAAATGAGGATAGCCTCTAAACACGATGTTGAGTGATGTAGAAATTGACTGAAAGAAAACTAAGGCATATCAAACTAAAACAATGCATCATTCTATGAAGTTTCTGACTGTTGATCTGAGCCGTATTGGTATATGCAGACCACCTGATTGAGTTCCATGCGATCGGTGGTTCTGTGACATGATTCATAATCGGTCGCAATGGCACTGGCATATTTATTGCTTATCGATTCTTTAATCATGATTTTTAAAATTATTTAATAATTCTTATTCCTTGAAATCATTCTTATATCTCTAATCATAATCTGTATGCGTATCTTGTACACTAAAATTGATGTTATAATTAATTTTACTTCTGTTGTATCTATCTTCATAATTTCGTCTCTCTGTAGTGATCTAGTTTGATAATTTGAATTGATGCATACATTTTTATTACAACTTCTATGTTTCTTATGATTGATTGGTTATTTCTCACGTTTATGCGTAATTACTAAGTAACATTTGTTTACTTAATACAGTTAATGTGTTAATCTCCTTCCTTTATTTGACATGTACAATTTCGTTTGTTTTACTGTTTACTACAGTTTCAAAGATTTTGCTGAACTATGGCCGGATAAGTTTCAAAATAAAACAAATGGTATTACACCTCGTCGTTGGTTGCTGTTATGTAATCCAAACTTATCAGACTTAATTATGGAAGGAATGAATGGTGATGATTCATGGATTGTTAATCTTCATGAAATTGCTCAGTTAAAATCACGTGTAAATGACGTGAATTTTCTGCGTCAACTGATGCGTATAAAACGAGAAAACAAGGCTAAATTTGCTTCTTATCTTGAACAACACTATGGTGTAACAATTAACCCTGCATCTTTATTTGATATCCAGGTGAGATTTACTTACTTCAGTCCACTGGGGTTTATAATTGTCTTGTCGAATAGTTACTTAAAGAGTAAAAACTGACTCGTTAAAAAATGTACTTATTTGTATAATCCGAAGTTAATGTGTTTCTACCACATATGCTCGATTTATACTTATAGTAACTGTTATATCTCATGCATGATATCTTGACTAAACACAGACAACTTTATCACTCGAAAGCCTTGAATCCTCCTTGTCGCGAATTCAGAAGATGAGTAGATAGGGACTTTATCCCTGTAAAATAGAGAGTGAGTTAGGTACAAAAAATAGTTTTATGAAACAACAAAATCAGTAGTATAATCCATCCAATCTAAACTGTGAAGTTTCAACCATTACCCAATCAGGACGCGCCACGTCGAGATTTCGGAGGGTTCTGTTGATCAGTGATTGGATAAAATATCTCTACCTCTTTTGAGAGCTCTGGAGGCTTCGTTGAGATTTCTGGGAGCCGTCTCAACAGTAACGATTATCATATCTAACCAGCGAATAAGTTGGTAAAATATTCAGGGGGAAATAAACTTTATACATGCTGTCAAGTATTTCTTATTATCGTTCTTCTTCCTTTTATAAATCGTTTATAAGAAATCATTTTCTTTACCTGACAGCAGATTCAGTACATGTATGAGGATTTGATATCACATCTTGGACTTTCTATCCACATTATCATTTCTCTCAGTATTGGCCTTAACAATTACAGTATATTGAACTGACGCAAATTATTTGGGTTTTGTGAATTCTTTCTTTGATCATGCATGATCACTTCAGATACCAAGAAAAAATATATATGTATTACTATTATTATATCTTTTTAATTTGAATTTAAACTTTCTGGATTTCCATATTCTAGGTCAAAAGAATTCATGAGTATAAACGCCAGCTGTTGAACTGTTTACATGTCATCACTTTGTACAATCGTATCAAAGCTAATCCTGAATTGCCAGTATGTCCACGTACAGTTATGATTGGTGGTAAAGCTGCACCAGGTTATCATATGGCGAAACTTATTATCAAGTTAATCAATTCCGTAGGTAAAATTGTCAATAACGATCCAGTTGTACGTGGTAGAATCAAAGTAAGTGTAAACAAGTACTGCTTTAACCACTTTTTAGTTTATTAAATGTCACATATATATATATATATATATATATATATATATATATATATATCGGTGTGCAACATTGCTGATCGATTAGCTACAGTAAACTATGTCATATATGATATTTTTTAAATGACGTATTTTTAGCTTTCTTCTTTTGTTTCCATTAGCTAGTGAAAAATATTAGTTAAAATCCTAATTTTCCTGGATATCTGTGCGTTGACACTAGTTCTAGTAAATTATAGTTACAATCTTAGTAAAAGTATCATACTTTATTGCAAGCCATGAAGATTAAATATACAAAATATTTATAAATTGATTTTCTGACTATGACAGACTGAATGTTAACATTTCAATCAACTTTTGATAAAGTGTAATGATCATCGACTGCCATTGGTCAAACATTCTATGCGAGACCTGAAAATCGTATGTTCGATTTCTGTTAGGGTCGAAAATGCACACTGTTGATGAGGAGTTCCATACCAGGATAAAACATTTGTCAGTGTTTCCTGGTCTTCCAGGAATTAAACCATTGCCATAAAGTGTGAATCAAAAACACTATTTATTCATTTTGGTATATGTACCTTTCATATACGGAAACAGTATTGCTATGCGGAATTTGTACGATGTAATCAATCAACATCTTATTTCGATTTTTTCATTTTTTATATTTTAGCTTATTTTCCTTGAAAATTATCGTGTTTCTTTGGCTGAAAAAATATTTCCCGCTGCCGAATTATCTGAACAGATTTCTACTGCTGGTACAGAAGCTTCGGGTACCGGTAATATGAAATTTATGGTAAGTTGTTTAATTTGGTGTAGTGTCAGCTCCATGCAAAATTTAAAGCACAATCTAGTCAATATGAATCCAAAACTCTATATTCCTTTATTTTGTCCTACTCTAGTTTCTGGTTTAAATTAGCACCTTGGTCATAAGGTATTAATTACATTATAAAATGTAATGGAATATAATCTCTCATATTTAGCATTATGATTCTATCCACTCATTGTTTCAGTACTATATATATGGTACATGCTTCATATGATTATTATCATGCAGGATATATCATCAAACGCTTGAAATTCACTTTTTTTTTAAAATTAATTTGTAATATAAATTATAATGTGATTTTAGGACAGTTTAACACTAATCTCTAATGAGACGTCGTTTACTAATGAACTACTTCTTGGAAACTGGTGTAGTTTAATTACTAAACAAACTGCAAACTTTAAACTTCATTTAAATATCGAGAAATAAGGATTCTCAATCGTGGCTCTTAAATAATATTTCTTTCTGTGAGACGGGGACCTCAAGTTTTATTTAAGTTTACCACGATACAATAAGGACAATACTGGATTTAATTTCCCTGAAATCCTGTTAATTTTCATTTCTTTGTAATCCAATTTTTCTGTTAGGTGTGACAGAAAACTTTCAACACACATTTTGGCTAGATTATAAACACATTCTAAATTAGTTTCAGCGATCACGAACCTCCAAATTGCAGATGGAATTTTACAACCAACTCACTTCAAGTTTATCATGTCTTTGTTGGCCAACTTATATTTCCAGTATACTGAGTGTTAAGCATGGTTGACTAGTCAGGTGACAACGTTTAAAAACTTTATCGACTGAGAATGTTGAAGTATGTATTACGTATGTCCAACCACTCACCACGAGGACACACAATGTTAGTTGTTGTGGGGATAGAATTGGGAGGAAATTAGGGGTAGGTAGGATCAATTCATGAAATCGTCGACTGTTGGTCTGAGCTATGTCGGTAGACGAAGACTCTGTGATTGAGATATACACGGTGATTACAATCAGTGGTTGGAGACACTGAATGAGGTAGATGAAAATTGGTCACGGTGGCACAGATGTATTCATTGGTGATCCTCTTCTAGATTTTAAGTAGCATTTTCCTTTCATACACACCTTTATTATGATTCTTCTAGTTGAAATATATCGTGGTGTGGATCTTGTTAATTTGATCTGGTTGTTCTAGTGTGACATAACAACTTAAACTGATGCACGTATGTGCCAGGCCCTATGTTATTTATGACTAGATCACTTAATATTTTCTTTCATGATTTCATCTCATGAGCTGATTTTTTTATTAGTCTGAGGGCCGAACTTATTAAACTAGTTTCAAATGGCATACTTATATGAAAATTTGTTGCGTTATGTAATAAATGTCTACTGAATCTTGTTAAAAAAAATTTAAAAAAGTCATATTATGAGATTTCAGCCAACATTCCAGTGTTGTAGTTTTAAAATCCGTAAACTATCGTTTATTCTTCAAAGCTTACGGACAACTTTTCTCCAACTATGATTTTAGGCGATTTAAACTAATACCTCGTTAATGTATGACAGACAGTAAGCATTGTTAGACTGCTTTTCTTATCACGTTACTATTTTTTAATTCACGGATATCTTATACTTTAATACACTTGGGTTGCCATATGCAGCTACTTTGGTCAGTGGAATTGTAAAATTTTAATTTTTTGTTAATTTCGGTTTGGATTATGAGATGTTTATAGTGGATGTATATCATGTGGGTTCGCTTAACAATTCAAAGAAAAGTGATTTAAAAATAATTGACTACTTAATCGATTCGAGAAAGGTGAGAAAGAAAGTGATTCATAATGTAAGGTTTGTACCAAAAATGATAGTCTTAAAGTCTGACTAAATAATGCAATAAAAGTAGGTCTTACGACCATAGTAAAAGCATGGGATAGTGAGCGTCACCTTTTGCAGTTAAGTTGAGCTTTGTAATTGTGAATAACTAGCGCACCTGCACTTTATAAGTTGATAAGTTTTTCGATCAACCAATGCTTGTCACCCCATGTAGAGCATAGGCCACCGACCAATATTCTTCAACCAACTCTGTACTGAGCATTCCTTTCCAGCTCTTTCCGAATGCTCTTCATTCTCTACATGTCTGTCTCTGATTCCCGATGCAGTGTGTTCTTGGGTCTTTCTCTTTTCCTTCGGGCTTCAGGATTCCATGTTATGCTTGTCTTGTGATACAGTTTGGTGGTTTCTTCAGTGTGTGTCCAGTCCATCTCCAGCGTCTTTTTCTAATTTCTTCCTCAGGTGGAACCTAGTTGATTTGTTATCTGCCATAGAAGGTTGTTGTTGATGGTATCCGGACAACGGATCCAAAGTATCTTACGCAGACAGTTGTTTATGAATACTTGTATCTTTTGAATAATGCTTTTGGTAGTTCTATAAGTTCCAGCTCCATACAACAGAACTGTCTTCAGATTTGTATTGGAAATGTTGACTTTAATGTTGACTGACAGTTGGTTCGAGTTCCAGATGTTTTTCAGTTGTAAAAGTGCTGCCCTTGCCTTTCTAATTTGCGCATTTATACCTGCATCACACCCTCCTTGTTCATAGATGATGCTGCTGGTCATGTATATCAAGGTTTCTACATCTTCCAGAATTTCTCTGTCATGTGAAATTAGGTTAGTGTTCGTTGTTTTGTATCGAAGGATTTTGATTTTCATTTTGTGTGAGTTGAGGCCTACTGGTAGATGCCGAGGCTGCTGCTACCTTGTCCATCTTCTTCTACATTTGTTGCTGTGTATGGAATAGAATAGCTAAGTTGATTATTTACAAAGTCCAAGTCATCTAGTTGCATCTATGTTGTCCACTGTATTTAGAAATTCTCCTGAGATGTTGCAGTCTTCATGATCCAGTCAACCACTAGCAGGAAGAGGAAGGGCTAGAGTGGGCAGCCTTGTCTGACACCGGTCTTCCCTTCGAATGAATTTGTGAACTGATCTTCATGCACAATTATTACTTTTAAGTTGATTTAAATTTGATCGTTCTTCTCTTTAGATTTTGAAAAAAATTTAGAGTAAGGTAGACAAACTAGCAACGACCAGGCGCTCCGAAATTGTACTACTGACTGTTTAGAATTTTCATTATGATAGACATTCCAGGAAATGTTTGAAGACTTCTTTGTAAGACTTTGTGCAGCCGGCGCACTTTTCTTCAAATAGTCAAATTAACTAACGGATACCAATAGAAGTAACCCGAACGGCGGTTTAATCTTCACGTAACCACGAATTAAAGTCTGAGTAGGTTATACGGTGCAAAATATGGCAGGATATAACGTCTTTACTTCAAAGTTTCCATTTATCAATTACAGTACTTTTGAGTGCTAATGTTGTTGTTGTTGTTAGTATAATTGTTAAGGGATTTGCAGCATGACAAGGTTATACAAGAAATCGTTTTATCAAATGTTAATTTTACATTCAGCTTAATGGAGCTATGACCATCGGTACTATGGATGGAGCAAATGTAGAGATGTGCGAAGAAATGGGTCGCGAAAATATGTTTGTATTTGGTTTAACTGTAGATCAGGTTGATGCACTTCACAAAGTTGGGTAAGAATTAATTATATATTTATTTTATGAGCCTTCTGTACGTTTGTTTACTCACATTGATTTGAGTGAGAATCCTAACATTTGTTTATGGCCTAGTGGTGACGATAGCTAAGTATTGGTCGTGAGACCTGAATGTCCTCCGTTCGATCTTTGATGGAATTATGGCTACACACTAACACTTAGAAACCTAATTCTAGGACAAAACACATGAACTTTTATGGGTTTATTGGAACCCCACTACGACTAATCTGTGACAAATGCAAACAACTTACTTTTTTTTTAGATGTTTTTCCTTAATTTGATTAACAAATATCCCTTCAGGAAGAACAACCTCGATGCAGCGTTAATTCGTAAACATGATTGAGTTTGGATTGTGGCCAGTAAGTGAAACACAGGACGCTTGTTTCATTTTATTCGACGTGATGTACCTGCATCCCAGTGTTAATGTTCTCAACATAACTCGAACTCAGTTCTTTGGGCTTGTAAGTTTCGACAGCTTCACTTGTACATCAGGATTCACATTGTATACTTGCCCCTTTCCGTTGCTGTTGCCAAGAGCTCCACTTAATTAGCAGGAACAACTAAAGACAATAGAAATCATTAAAACAGTTAACTGCAAAAAACTTGCTGATTTCATTCTCTTAGAATAACTAGAAAGCACACTTCTCGCTCAGTTATGCACGACATAGAACCTGGCACATCCGTGCACAGTTAAAGTTGCCAAAAATCATTAGCACAGCAAGATGAACACCAAAGTAGCCGGACTAGTAGTTACATCACTAAAACGTATGAATATCATCCACCTGAACAGAAAATCTTCACCATTTTGAAATTTATAACCGTAATAAATTCAATTTCTTAGAATATTATTCATGTTTTATTTTTAGATTGTAGTTCTAGTGATTTCATAGCATCGATTTATTTTTATTAAAAGATTAATTTTAACTTAGAATAATAGATGCATAACTCAGGCATAGTGTACACTTTACCTTATCGAAATCTATTTGCCAGTAACAGTAACATGTTGGTTGTATTTCGTAGTATGACCCTAAACGATAATTTACATTCACAATTAATAACATGGATATTTTGTGCATTAGTTCAATTTCATACCTGAACACGTTGCTTAGGGTCTGTAAATTCAATTAAATTGGAAAAATTACGAAAAATTATAGAGTAAAAATCGATGTGTTATGTACAATAATCTCTTTTGTTTCAGTAATGTTTTTGTTCAATATATACACAATGCTTAGTTAACTATAGTATTAGTAGTTAAAATATAACACTATTAATTTATGTAGCCTAATAATTGGTTTGAACGTATGTACTACTTATGACAACTTTCTACTACATTTTATTTTGTTTTTAAAATAATTTTTCGTCCGGTTAATTACTTTGTATCAACTTATTGTACTCACTACTTAATTTGCTTCAGTATGCCTGACTTTGTATTCCAACTGTGACTACTTTGACTTGGTAATTGGGCTTATATCTCTTGATTGTTCAATCTAACTTTCGTCCATTTTCCTCCTTTCTTGCGCGGTTGATCGATTGAAGAACGATAATATTCATAGTCTGAGGCCAAAGCCATACTTCCGACTATACATGGGGGTAACGGCATTCATTCATCCATTCATCAACAACGTAGAACCGGGCAAATACGCTCATAGGTTCAAGTTTCCCTACCACATTAGCACTACGAGATTACAGACGTAACACAATAACAGAATACAAAAGGGGGGAGTAAAGTAAAAATGTGCAGAAAAGAATAATAGAATTTATTATCCAGATAAAGGTAAAGAGTGAATACACCTGCGCCACTGTGACTGATTATGACCCATGCCACCAAGTGTCTCCAGCCATTTATTGCGATTATCACGCGGACCCCAACTAGGTAGTCTGCATCTACCAACATGACTTAGACTAACAGCCGAAGACTTCATGGACTGATGCCATGTTTTGGTTTGGCCGCCCCAACGCTTCTTCCAGCCTACATCAACCCTAACCAGGAATGTGCAATACATGTCCCAGCCATCTTAGTCGATGAAGGTTAATGACCTCTTCCACTGATTTACCATATTTCCAAGAACCTTTTGTCTAACTTTCTTATTACTTATTCGACTGTTCCATGATATACGAGAGATGCTATGAAGATTTCTATGGTCAAATACCTTAAGTCTATGCATATCTTAGGTTTTCACGGCCCACGTTTCACAGCTATATGTTAGGACTGCGCGGACTGCTGCGCAGTACACCCGGCCTTTCGTTGTGAGACGGAAATCTCTCCTGTGCCACAAGTGGCGTGAATTGACAAATGCTAATCGGGTTTTTTTGAATCCGTGCTGAGATTTCGTCAGACACCGACCCACTACACTCCCTATAACTAATCTAGGTGATGTAGAGGTGTCGTTTTTCATTTTTTCATTCAATTAGCTTGGGAATAGTAGTTAAACTAAGAGTAGCTGGGGGGCCAGTTTAACTGTTCCTGAAAGTGTTCTGCCGATTGCTTTAATCTTCTAGACTGGGAGTGAATCATAGACCCATCTTTTTTAGAGTTTAGTTTCCCTAACCGCCGATTTCCTAATATCGGTGTCCTTGATAAGTCAGAACAGCTGTCTACTATTGCCTGCCGCCGCTGCTTCCATCGCTTTTGCTTTTGTTGCCCACTACTGATCACGATCCTTACGCAGACTTTTCGTCAGTCTACATTTCAATTATCGTCGCTCTTCATCATTTTCCGAGCCTACTGGAATGAGTTTTTGAGCCTCCATCAGTTCACTAGAATTTCCAGAGATTCAATGGTCTTTCATAACCTTTGGATTGAAGTTAGATGCAGATAACGCTGCTGCGTTTACATCTGCTTTAAAATCGTTCCAAGCTGTTTCGAGATAAGCCTGTTGGTTGTGGGCAACTAAATGCTTAGCTAAACCATTTCTAAATGGAATCTTGGTATTTTCAGTCTCGAATGAATATCTAAGGGGTTTGCCTGATGTGACCTTTCTGTGACCAGCGAAACGCGTTAAGATATGTGCTCTCACTAAGGCATGGTCAGAATCTAAACATGTACCCCAGAATGAGCGGCAGTCCTCTATACAGCTTCTTCAACGATATCTAATGCTGATGTGGTCAATTTACTTCCATCGTTGTGCAAATCTGGGAGGTCACCAAGTTAAACAATATCTCTCTTTATGCTTAAAGTTTGTGCTAGCTAAAAATAAACAGCAGTTTGCTGGGCTGGGATGCCGAGTGACCCGCCTTAGTGTTTTTTCAGTCTGTTTTAGCCTACCGACTCGGACATTAAAATCCCCTGCTATAATTGCTATGTTTTAGTGCTTGACTTTCTGAAGGAGGCTAGAGAACTTCATATAGAACTCGTCTTTCACTTCATCTGTGCTGCAGTCTGTGAGGAGCATAATTAGAGTCGATGTAAAGGCATCGACGTGTATCCCTATCTTTCTGAGTTCGTACTGTGCCATTTAAACGGACAGCGCATAAACGATTGTCTACAGGAATCCACTCGAGAAGTACCTGTTCTACCCGTAAGCTTACTGTTATGCCTACACACCAGCAAAGCTCCAACACGAAGTTTAGGGCGTGGCCTCAAGAAACCTAGTATGACACTTCGGGAACTCGAGCAATCAGTACAAGTGGCACTTATAGAAGATTTAGTGGGAGATGTGCAAATAGTAGAATCAAGAGAAGGAAAACGTGTTTGATCGTGAACAAAGTGATCTCGAGCGCTGTTAGAGGAAATGAGAGCGGTTATCACTTCCAGGTTGCCTACAACATAGAAGGGATTTTCTTGAACTACCTGAAAAATAAAGTCGATTATGGGAGGTCTTGGTGGCTCAAGAGTGTAACCGCATTGCCCAGGAGACAACTGTTTGAGGTCAGTTACCTATATTAATTGTTACTTCAGTTGGCAGAAGGGGCATCGGCTTCATGACTTTCGAAGAAACTCCTCTTTTTCCATGAGGCGTCATAACTCTTCGAAGTGAAGACCTTAAAGGATTTAAATGGTTTTTTCTGGTTTGCTTTATTTTAACAGGGTTTTTGTTTTACGGAAGAGGTTGTTAACCCTATGCCTAACCCTTCTTTGTCAGGGCTTGGGACTGGGAGTAACCCCAGGAGGGTTTTAGGCTGATCTAACGGTCCCTGTATTTTAGCTGTGCTGGTAATTACCGTCACTGTTATTGAACGGTTATCTTAATGTGTCACAAACTGATTGAAACTTTGATACTACCACTGGACGCCAACCTAGTGAGTTCTGATTGTTAAGCGTTGGTCGCGAGACCTGTATTTGTTTACTGGTGAAACGCACACCGTTACTTGGGAATCCCATACTAAGACCAAATAGCTTCCCAGTGTTCCCCAATTTCACCGGCACCCAAACAAAAGGTATCTGTGACGAATTGATACAGCGAATTTTGATGATATTTCCAAATCGTATTGCAAGCATGATAAGTTAATTATTAAATAGGAATTCAAGAGAAAAAATTAAATTAGATTCAGTAAATAATAATTGTGGTGTTTGGTTAATTAGTGAGATTAATTAGAAAGGGAAACCTATATATTCACCTTTTAGATATACTACATTTTCAGTGGACAATAATCATGATCAAGCACTCCAATTGTCCTCACCAGGGTAGTTGAGGGTTGATTACATACTCTTTCCTAGCACAGGTTAGGTCTCAGCCTGCTATTACCTCTCTGAATTTTAATAAAGTAGAGCCAGACTGTTTGTTAGTTATTCTGAACTCACTTATTATGCCCACCTCACGTTTCATAGTGCTGTGCAAATGAAATATAAAAATTGCTCCATTCCTCTATAACTAAGCGTTTTAGGGGTATGGTTACTAATTTTTTTATTTTTCTTCTCTATTATCAAATTATGTTACTTCGTAGCTGATCATTTTAATATCTTTATCTAGCTTTTTTATTCTCTTATTCATTTTGTCTAATCTGACTCCATTCCACAAAGTTCTTCAGTAATTAGTATATTATTATATTCGCCTTTAAGCCTGTAATCATTCATTTCTCAAAGATAGTATTAGTATCACACCGTTTTTTTACTGATGCCGTGAATAGCGTGTATCTCGATGGAAATACCCTCTTCCAGTATAATTCATTTGTAATCTCCTTAAATCTAAATAATTTCTTCTTGTAACTAAGTATTTCGTTTCGCTAAATCAATCTTCAGTAGCTCAGTAGTTAACTGACCAGTTTTCTGTTGATTACTTTTAAGACATTGTGAATTTGGACTAAGATCGAGGGATCGGTTTCGGGATCTTCCATGTAAAAGTATAAGAATTTGAATATCCTTCAATTATTCAGTAGTCAAGGCTGATACTCTGTGATTCAGTCGAAACATGTTAGTGACTGTCTGTGATGTTTTTTGTCCTGGTTAAATATTAGTGGACTAGTAATCTATTGACCATAATTATCATTCTAATATATTCTAATATATTTTGATTTGTATTTTAGTTATCATCCACAAGAATATATTGAAAAAGAACCGGAATTAAAATTATGCCTGGAACAAATTAGAGATGGTTATTTTTCCCCTGAAAATCCACATCTATTTAAAGATATATATAATAGTTTAGCATTTGACGATCGTTTTCTACTATGTGCAGATTATGCAGATTATATACGGGCACAACAAGAAGTTGAGGATGCTTACAAGGTAAGTTAGAATAGTATATCCTCTAATGTTTATTGACAAATAAACCAATGTTGTAGATGAGGTCTTTGTGACAATGTGTTCGTCTCATTCCTTTGTCGTTTTCTATATTCTGGCCGTAAATACAGTGTTTCGCTATCATTTGTTTGCAGAGCCCCACAGAAAAACCTTTCTCACTTAAGTCCTATGCCATTTTGTACTCGTCACCAAGGCGTACCTGCAGTCTTGAGGAAACTGATAATCACCCGAGGACTTCCCTGAGACATATTACATTCTACTTACGTAACCACTGAGATATTTGAGCTGCCATTGACCTGTGATATAGTTATTTGCACCGATTAATTACTTAGTAGTAGTAACTAATACCACTCTTGTCTAGCGCTATTACCGTACTGATCGACGCGACTCAACATTGAGTTCACTATATTGTCAGCGCAGACTAGTTTAGGGTAATTGACAGGAAATCCATTCTACATAACACTCGTCGAGTACTTACAACCTTAAAGGAACTTTTACTCCCTGGTATATCTCGTCTTACATATACATATCCAACTTAAATATAACTTGTGTAATACCGCTATATAGAGGCAATCCGCTCAGGATGCGCATATGGCAACAGAGACTGACCAGTTTCAGTCCATTACAAATCAAGGGGAAGATACAAGCCTATTGTGAATTACATATACAGTGTTTAGAAAATATTAAGAAAATAAAGGCAGAAGTTAGATATGAAAAATAAGTAGTATACAAGGAAAAATTACAAAAATGTCGATTGATTAGCAAAATTCACAGTCGGCGTGACATTGTGGCCAGTATATACCATGATCTAATTTTCACTACAATCTCTAATCTATTAATACAGATGAAACGTGTCAATTAATTGATTTGGTCGCATCAAATTTAAGTAAAGCTTCTAATTATTTCAACAAAATCTTTTTGTTATGCCTTATTTACTGGAAGAGTAATCTAAATATCTTTGTTTTCAGTAAGTAATTCTTAGATGTTAATAGAGTGTGTCAGAAAACAGTCAAGGACAAAGTCAGCCAAATGGTCATTTGTAAACTAATGATTGTAGGTAAGTTTCGAGCTAAGAAAAGTCAGTATGCATAGTGGCGTTTGGATAGATTTGAAGAAGAGGAGAACAATCGGAAAAGTTTGCATATGGTTCCCGCAGCACATGAGATTCACATACGTTTAGTAGCGAAAGCGATTTCTTAAACGAAGTTAGAAGTTTCCTGTTAATAATATGGAAGAAGAAAAAGTGTCTTAAAGATTAGATGAAACAAATCTTCGCTGTGATGACCATTATCAAGTTTCACTTACAGTCATATCACAGTCCTAATATGATGTCTTAGTCCAGCCATATTATGAATCCATTCACATTCGTATCAAGTTCTATTTCTGAATCTGTGTGGTGTTTTGGAATGCAATTGTAGTAGGTTACAACTGTTTACTATTTGCTATGAAATAAATCATGGTTTAGTATTGATGTTAATTTACGTTTAAATTGAATTCGGATTTTTTCATATGTATAGGATGAACAAAAATGGTCAAGAATGATGCTTATGAATATTGCTTCATCCGGGAAATTTTCTTCTGATCGTACTATACGTGAATATGCTCGTGATATTTGGGGTGTGGAACCATCAACAATTAAATTACCACCTCCATTTGAACCAACTGTTGAAAAGAAATAGTTATTCTAGAACAATAACATAATATAATAGACATTTAGCCATTATAAATGAGCCTTTATTTGCTCCATTTTTTCCAATTTTCCTATTACTACTTTATAGATAGTTAGTGATCGAATAGCACGAGAGGACGGTTGGGTGAGCGCCCGCAATAACTGACTGCTAATTGACACTAAGGAGGTTGGAAATAATTGGAAAAACAGAAACATACATTATAGTTAAATGTCTATTATATTAATTAGTTTATTACCTTCCCCCTCCCTAATGTATCATTATTATTATTACTATTCACTATTTAGTAGTTTATTTATTTCATCTTTAATATGATCATTTCATTAAAATTCATAACAATATGTTTTGGTTGTCAATTGTAAATTTTAGCGTGTAATGTAAATTTTGGAGGTAATCGATAAGTAATCAGGTTTTTGTGGTAATTGTCATTCTCAGCAAAGAGTACCTGGAATCTCGAATAAATCGATACTTGCTCATAGGTTCGAACTCGCATCATCTTGCTTCATAACAAAGTGCACATCATGTTGTGTCACTTAGACTAGTGGTTACATTGTAAGTAAATGATCAGTCAATGTGTATTATGATTAGGCGTTGTAGAGATTGTTTGATTTGAATTCGATATACTGACATTGAAGGCTAGTAAGACCAAGATAGTTATTTTCGGCTTTACAACAGTACATAGCCATGTCACAACAAGGAGTTGAACCCAAAACCTTTGAACTTCGTGATGAACACTAAACCTTTAAACTACTGAGTCCACATCCAATAGCGTACACTTCTAATTACAATCGATTCACCAATAAGGTTGTTGACGTAAGCAGCAGAGTTCCACAATGTAGGAAGTAAGTCAGCTACTTACCAGTGATAGTGAACGTGACAGCATTATATTTAACACAAATTGTTCTAAGTTCTAAGCGTAAACGAATGAATATTGGCTTGGTTTCTAAACGTTAAGCGTAGCTGTGAAGCCTGAACGCTTTGGGTTTGATCCCGATGAGGTTATGGGTGCAAACTGCACATGAGTTTTATAAGGGCAAAATAGCTCTCTAGTACTCTGGTTTTTGTTAGTCGTTTAAGCCCTGTTAAGTACCAATATCTATTTGATGTAAATTAATTTTGTCGATTGGTTCCACAATATTTCCGTATGTGTTACATGAAAATGTTCTGTTTCAATTAAAATGTCTTACTGAGTTTATTTGGCCCTGAATAAGTGCAAATATTTACACCAGTAACTCGATAATGTTTCGTATCAATCTAAAGACCATCAGTGGTTTTATAATAGTTCTGTGAAACAACTCTTTTGAATGATATGACGAATTCGAGCTAAGTAAAAAAAAACTATTTTTTTAACGCTTGCCCATACATTTTTTTAATTCTGGGTTATTGGGTACAGTTACTAACGTAGTAATTTCAGTGACTAGAATCTTTGTGGGTATCTCGACCAGCAAATTTTTGTTATTCCCATTTCTAATGGACTGTGTGACTACCTTTGAGCTCCATCTTTATCACCAAAATATGGTTCAAAAATAGTAAGGATGAAGACGGTTTTCGTAACACATAGATTATCCAGGAGTGAAAATTTACTGTCTATTATGCAACCAATTCCATGTGGATTTCTAGTGCCAGTAAATTGTTATGTAATCACTAGAACTGCACATTGTAAATATAATTATTATTTGCCTATACTTAAACGCTGTACAGGAGTAAAAAAATATTTGCCTTCAGTCAATTGGACAGAGCTGTCAAGAATTCTGAAATAGGTGATCAGTCATGAGTCCCGATCATATTTTTGTACAATCAAACATTCAATGCTTAGTATTCATCAACAAAATTCAACTTCCACCTCACGTAATAGGCTTTTATTTTCTTCTAAATCCAATCAGTCATTTATTATTAGCGTGATTCTATATTACATCCTTAATACCAAAAACTACAAACACTTTATATACATTCGCTATCAGCTTTTCACACATTCTATCACTGATCAGTCTAATGCTAAACAAGATTGTAGGTAAACAATGTTGTATTGTCCATTTTATTATTATTATAAATATTTGTTTCAGTTCTTTCCGGCTTTTGGAATTTTACAGTTGATATTAATTCGTTATAAAGACAGTCGGTAAAATATAACAGGTCATTTGTGTTTGCTATAAAAATATTACAGTAATTCTACTTTATCGATGTAATGATGAAATACAATAGTTTAATAAATAGATGGGTTTTCTTGTGACCTACATATTAATTCCATCATAATAGTGAGTTTCTGTATTTTCGACACATCAAGCAATCACATTCCTCCATCTGTATGTATCTAATAGTTGTAGCATTCTTTGAAAATTCTTCGTTGTATATATATATATATATATATATATATATATATATATATGGAATTTATTTTTAAGTTTCTTCGTGTATATTTATTATGACTGTTACTGTCATGTTAAACAACATTGTCTTAAATTTATTCGTTTATCTAATAGATAGTAATCGACTTAATCATGTAGAAGATATGGACATTTCATCGTTCAAAATAATTATTAATATTTAGATCCTTAGTTCATCAAGTTATACCAATATCCTCCAAACGACAATGGATTAGGTTAGTGTATATTTGCCACCGTATAACCCTCACCATCTCCAGAGAATAGATGAGTTACTATCTTATTATTTTATTATTAAGTCTTGAAGGTTCATATGTGCATTGCCTCAAATACTATGCTATTATGCAGCATGCAAACTAAGACATCTATGGTGCGAAATACTTCGAAACTTATTGACTAAATAATAAATAATTTACGATCAGAGAAGGACAATAGTAAATGGGTCGAACGGAAGTGTAGCGTATAAAAAATATTGAAAAAAATATAATTTAAACTGTTAAGTTAATCTTACTAATAACCCATTAAAATGATGCAAAATACTTATTTTTAAAAACTGTCCAGTTAATCCTGATTCCTAATGTTCCTACAGATGAGATAATGTGATGATGAATAGTTTTGATTGAGACGGTTAACCTACATATAATGAATACCTGTAAACATGTATATACATATGTTTACACATATTGAACAATTTACAATCTATATACAGTGTTTTAAGTATGCTTCGTACATATACAGTATTGTTTAGTTTCTGCCCATTCATTATCATCTGATAAACACCAATTATGTTTTTCATAGATATCAATTCGACTTATATCCGTTACATGAAATGAATCCAATGAATAGAATGTTGTTGTATTGACTTCAACGGTTGCTTCAAAATGTGCATATTCCGGTTGAACTATAATGTGTATACGTAAAAGGATACTTCCATCAATAAAATCACCATCATGAATATGGCTACTAATATCATTATTATTGATACTCCTAAATATTTTAAACTGCTTAATCCAATCTAATGGCGACCAAGTCGAAGAATGTTTTCCTTGAAACATTGGGATACGTCCGTCTTCGTCTTGACTACGAATAAATCGAATGGTATCTTGTGGTAGGATTGCTTGCTCTACTGATTCAATCTACAATAAATTAAATAATATATATCATTGTATTAAAATTTATTACAGCTTATTGGGCATGAAAGTAATTTTCCTAATAAAATTATATCGATTTAGGAAGTATTGGATAGTAAGATAATGTTATATGTATATTAAACCATCGCTTACTCAATACATGATGTTGTAGAAAGTGTACGAGCGACCAAACAAAAACGTATCATCTATCTATGGATTTAATACTGACTTAATTTAAATTTGGTTAGTGCAACTTAACTATTTTTGCAAAAATGTAATCTTGAAATGATGGAGATGTACTGATTCCTTGTTTGTTTCTAGGGTTTAAATTTCAAAATTGTTCTGTAAGTTTATTCCTTCCGGAATATTCTTGTTACCACTGGTGATACCATTTCAAATACATTGGTACTTTTTTGATAAAGTCAACTTTTTGCGATGATAAGGAGTAGTGACTTTGTCTGAAACAGATATTAGATAGCTTTAACATTGTTTAAGGCTGAGTGATATCATGGGAACCCTAAATAGTTCTTATTAGCGTTGTATATCCATATAAAGCACACCCACAATCTAACGCTGGCAAGAGTTTGTATCTAAAAGTCTTCATTTTCAACCTTCATGGAAATGTTATTTAGCTAACAGTTCATCAAATATTTTCAGTTATAGCCAGTTACTAAAAACTCTTAACAAAGTGTATTTAAACATCAAGTTTACAACGGAATACCAAAATACAACACGTTCCAATTCCTGGACCTAGGAAATTTCCAAAAAGATGATGGAACCTGGCATACCGAAATACATATATTTGAAAAAAACCTGATATTATTTTCACTTTTAGAGTTTTGAACTCAAAAATTATATAGTTCACTCAAATCACTTTACTACAGAGTCTCCGTTTTATATCAAGGTCTGAAAATGTTTAGTTGATCATCAGTTTAATGTTTGATTGTAGACTAAATGTTTTTCTAAGCATCATTAAAGTGATAAGAAGTTAGTTACGTTAAAACTTCTGAACCCCAAATACAGCGTCAATTGGTAGAATTCTAACTTCCATCAATCTATAAAATAGTAGGATTGATTAGCGCAGTTCTGAAGAGTCCCTTACTAAAACCAAACAGATGTTCAGTTCTCCATGGTTTTCAGAGGTGCTCAACCGACATTAATTTGTGACGAAACATGAAAATGATGGTCAAATCAATGATTTTAGACTTCAATATAAGACGGAGAATGGATAGGATAGTTAAGAAAAGTATATGCAGAAAACAAATATAACAAAAGTGTACTTAAATTATATTAGTTTTTGTCCTGTCAGTTTCAAATGCGGTCTAGTAAAAACGCTCCTCAATAGATCCACAATGTAATAATCAAATGACAAAACTGGTGAAAAATTGAAGTAACTGAAAAGCGACTTATAAACAATAAATATTTGAAGATATTTATTACGAAGTACGGAAGGATGAATCCCTAAAAAGACGAGCTTCTGACTGTAGGAGAAAGCTTGCATCCATACGTCTTCCATTCAGTGTAGGTGAGACCTATAAGTAAATTATTGAAATAATCAGGGTGGCGCTAAAGTGAACATATCTTATATTTTGTCTGCTCACCACGTGTAACTTCAGACACTGACTAAACTACTCAAAGGTGAATATTACCTCCTCCTTCATCTACGAATTCACATGTACTTGTGGTAGCAAGTAAATAGAAAGGATTAAATGAAGGGTTTCTACTAGGTTTTTTGAGTAAATGCTCTAGAAATATTCAAAATTGTTAACAGACAAATAGCATCAACATTACTATGCTTTGCAAAGGCAGTAGATATCAAACGTTTTAAACTTTTATGTACAGTATGATAGCAGGATAAGCCTATGATTACCTTGGTGAGAATAATAATTCTCTATTACGCAATTACTCAGATGTTTACAAACGAAAATGATTCGTTCAAAATCCATTAAACAGTTGTATAATTACTTATTTTAATTTTCTTACAGGTATGTAATGTTTTCCTTCTTTAACTTTTTCAATAATTACATTGTACCCTCCTCTCTTTCTACACTACGCAATATATAAATCCATATTAAATGCTACTGTAACTATTAGCATACCATATTTCTCTTTTTTAATTATTATAACTTCTATTGCTTTCTAGAATATTCTTCTTGAACAATCTTTACTGATGAAGTATGCTCGATACTTAATTCAATGTTACTCGTTATAATTTTAAACTGTTTACAGTTGATAAGATGACAATGAAATAAACTGATGAATACATTTAATGTTACGTACATCTTATTGTTCTTGTATGATTCCACTTTATAAATGTATCTGATTGTATGAAGATTCTAAATGGAAACTATTTGAAGATTTAACTATGTATTCATAATGTTAGTGTGCATAAAACTATGAAAACGTTGGGTATTATTACATCGTTTTTATTATGTTCTTTTATTTATTTTTAAAATTTTTTTAAGAAAAAACTAAGAGTACCTACAAAATTCAACAACTGATTCTTTCTTAATAATCATTAATAAGTAGTTACTGATAAGAGTCTGATATTAAATGCAGAGACCGCTAACATTTAGATTTTCCAATCTTCATCTATAGTATATACTTTAAAATGCTGGAGAGTTCCATACTAGAATAAAACATCTGTCCATTTCTCCATGGCTTTCAATGTTACCTTGTCAGCATCAATCTATGACATATTCAATCAAATAAAATACCAATCTTCAAAAACAAAAAAAATAACGAACCCAAATGTTACTATGAACTTATTTGTTTGGCTGTTAGTTTGTTTATGATAAATTTAAATTCAGATAAACTGAATTCACTAGACAGGTCACGTGATATCACAAAGTTTTATGCGAAGTCAAGTCAAAGCATGATTGATACAAGGTCACTTTGTATGATTTTTGTAACGCAGAAAAATATGAGTCTAGTTTATAAACACATCCAACATGTCAGTTTCTTTTGCATTATCTCATTTCGTTTTCAAGAGTAGAACGTATGTGAATCAAAATACAGTTAATAACAAAATTCCTAGCAGTATTTATTTCAAATTATGTACCAAGGGTTGACCATAGTTGGAATATCATCGAAAACCGAGAAGTATGAATATCTATCCCGTCCTACTATAGAACCCTCTAACACGGAGCGTCTATGATTAAACCAGGAATTGAATCCAGGATTTTATAACTCTATAACGAGCACTTAGTCTTTAAATCATTCGACTTCAGATCTAATTATTTGCATTTCTAACTTCAGTCAATTTACATCGTATATTTTCTGATCTCGTTGTGTACAAGAATGTAAGGAAGGTAATGTGTTTCCTTTAAAAAAACACCCCTTATTTCTATTTATGGTGGTTTCTTACAATGTAGCAAATAAGTTACTTTTCCAAGTTATTCAAATGAAAGAATCTTCCCTTAATGTGAACGATCAAGAAGCGATGACTCTCCTTATATTCTTAATGTTACTTAAAATAATCTTGTTTACGATTAAATCTCTATTTCAGTTAGCATTTACTTTATTAACTGATATCCTGGGCACCTAAAGAAGATTGATTATCTTCGAGAAATGTTTGTCTGTAGACTATTTTGTTATTTTTGGTTGTATTCAAGGTGAACGTTTTGTTTCTATTATTATTAAGTTCCCTCTGCCCTATCCTCCAAAGCGACACATTAACTGTTATTATATCATTTCTCATTGATGAACTATGGTTAGTCAATTGTGTATACATACTCCTGTTCACATTCACTATTTCTCCTTTTTTATATTTATGTTAGTTTCCTAATTGGTTGACTGTGTGGTCAGGTTTTATGTATATCGGTTGGTCTATCGGTTTATGTTATCATTTCTCCGACTTGGGACTCAATGGGCATAGGACAAACGTGCATTTATCGACTAGGCACACTTTATTGGCGTTAGATACATCAATCAGTTTTTCATGTCATCTTTAGATTAATGATTTTAAAATCTAATCATTACTTACTTTATATAATGTAATCATTGAACATTCACCATTCTTAGTTGAATATGGTTTATATTTAACAATCATTTGATTAATTTTCTGTATAATACCATTTGTACTTTTCATAATAACTTCATTTAAATTATTATCATTATTGTCTAATTTAATCCAATTTAAACAAACACACCAATGTGAACTTATAAATGCATCATTACAATTACGATTTAATGGTATTCTATTAAATAAACTTATACCATGAGATGGATTATTTTGCCAATTAATATAAAGTTTATGTAATTTTTCATTATGAAAATTTTGTTGTTTTAATTGATTTATTAATAAATCACGTAATGTTGCATGAATATCAAATAAAGTGATTAATCGATTTTGATTATATTGTACATTGAACCATTTAGAAGACCATTTCTTTTGTAATTGTTTTGGTGCTATAATTGACATAAATGGTAATCTCTCTTCTAATTTCCCCTATTTAACGAAAAGAAAAAAAACAAACAAAACAATGTGTATGTTAGTATATTTTGTTGAATAGTTTGTATAAATAAGATCAAAATGAAAATGTTTCAATATACTTACTGTGTGATTGAAAATTAAATTCTGAACAGTTCAGAGTCATCTGTGATATTTATAATACAAATTTATTAATTCACTAATGATTAACTTCTATAGTTCCAGTGAAAAGATATGATTAGTGAAGTTGAAACATGTCAGACATGAGGCAGTTACGTCCTAACGGTAATCGATGAAGTTACCTGAATATATCCTGAACTGATTGAAGTTGGAAATATCAACTATAGGATAATATCAAGTTCAACTATCTAACAGTTAAACATTCTTCATGAAAATAAATGTGGTGAGCTGGATTCTCTAGTTAGATTATGATTCCTATTCTTGAACTTAACAGTAATGTAGGGATTTTTGATTTCTAACAGTTGTTTAACTTAGATTTATTAGTATAATCAAATTCAAAATTCAACAAATTTGGACATATCAAATGAATATACCTCAGTACTAAATTCAACTCCTAGTCAAATATGATGTTGAAGAGATAGGCTCAAGTGGATGGAAATATTTGAAAACAGGAAATGTTTATTGATTAGACTTATGAATATCAGTAATGGGAAGTTATAAACACTAAATGATATAACATATTTGTGAATACTTCCAAATAAGGATAAAACAGATGTCAAGTTTCACTTGATTGTCAAGAGTCCCTAAGTTAATGCTGAGACAAATTACCTTAAAATGTCTCTATTAATCAAGAACTAAATTAAATTGTCGACTTTTCAAATACGCACAGAAAGAAATTTTTAAATTAAGCTAACATGCACTGAGAATATGCCCGTATTAACTGTTTGAAGCTTTAAGAGAACAAAATTAATGAACACTTTTTATTTCTGTAGTTATCGATGTTATCAAGTCGTTCACGAAGTGACCAACTCGATATTACTGAAGTATAACAAGAGTTAAGCGGATTAATTACGATAATCGCTCTATGAAACCCTTGTTTGTATTTCTGTTGATTCTCTACTCTATATTTATAGATAAAGCTTGTAATGTTCCGTTGTTTAGTGAGATATATGGTTCTAGGATAGTGATAGTCATGTATATTATTGATTCTTCCATTTTCTTTGCAAATCACTTTCTGATTAACGTTTAATAATCAATTTATAAGGTGGCCGATACTGAGCAATAATGTGCACAAAATCTACTTTTGTTTTAACTAAACCAAGGCAATAAAGTATTGTGTTGTGTAAAGAGTTAATCCTTAATTGTTGATATGATGATATTCTGAGGATGTTGGTGATTTATTCTCCAACAATGCTGTCAATAAGGTAGCACCCAGAAGATGATGATAATCTCATTTGTTAGCTAGTCGTAATTCTAATAAACTTGGATTTATTAATGAATGAGCATACATGCATATACTAAAACAAAACTTCAGATAACCTAATGCTCGAACGGAGCCTAAATTTATCTCAATAAAGTTTCAACCATTCAAACAGCATTCTCAAATCCTCGGCCAGACAAGTAAACATTGATGTCACCTGAATAGGTCGATTTCTGTAAACATGTGTAGTTTTATTTAGTAAAATAATAAATCAGTAAACTAGAAGTTTCTATCTTAACTGCTAAATTATGGTATTAGTTAAAAGTCAGGTTATTGAATTTCCTTAAGACGAGTACTTCAATCGTTAACAGGGATTTTTTTAAAGAATATCTAAATGTCAGTACAATAGACGGATGAACTGGCCTACTAAAACTTGATCTGTCCGAACCGAATACAGATTAACAGGTTTTAAGTATGACATTCAAATTCATTGTAAGTGAAATACAGGTAATCTGATGTTTCAACTATGCCTAAGCTACAAATCCTTCTACTTGAAATGAAACAGCAGGTTTAATAAGTTTATCTTAATGAATTAGATTCATTATTGTTCTTTAAAAAGGAAGTAAATAAGCACAACAAAATAAGAGAAAACTACGCTATTACTTGGATCCTTTATAAACAATCAGTGAATACATGTTGTCAATGATAACAAAGGTACCTATTACATAATTAAACACAGTAAAATGTTTTCGAGGATGATGTGTATCAATAATAATAAGAACAATGTTATGAAGAATAAAACCGTTACTATGGAAATTGAAAAGATCATTTAATTCATTTAAAGTAGGTGAATACTTCAAGAAGTAATCAGCAAAAGTTGCGTAACGTTAAAATGGTGAAATGTATAAGTAAGTTTAGTTTAACTAAATGAGCAGCATATACATAAAAAGATGAACAAATAGAGTTGAAAATATGTAAAGTTGAATATTCAGCCTTCTTTTGTTAATGAAAGGCATAAAGGTAATAAAATGTCTTTCAGAAAGTATAGACTGTCGGTTATCGACTGGACACTATTCAATCTACGTAATGCGTGAAAGATGATTTGAGTGAATTAGTTTTATCCATTATATGATTACTATAATCCAAAATTTAATAAAACACAGCTAAGTGCAAACCATATTTTGGGACCATACACGGTGGAATTGATCCGATGTCTTTTTGGTTACCAGCCTGATATGATCATCGTCTCAGAATAGAATGAATAATTAGTTCATTTTGATCAGATATTAAGTATTCATAAATAAACCGACTAATATTATCAGTGTCAAACAGACTATCAGTTTAAAACCTTCGTATACATGAAGAATGCAATTAGGTTTAAGTGTTAGAGGATTTTTGTAGACAATCCAATATTTATGAAATCCTATTCCTTGAATAATAGGATAATGCAGTCAGCTATTTGTTTGTAGATGAAGTTTTGCAAATGTCATAGCTCACAATCTATCAGAGGCAGATACATTTATTCTTGACCATTCTTTAGATATTGGACAAACTACCACTCTATACTTTTCAGCACTAAATAACATCTATTTTGTTTGATCTAATTTTCTTTCACAAGTTTTAATACTATTCATATTATGACTAATAATTAATTTTCTTGAACCTTCATTTTTCTTACCTTCATCTTTTTGTGCTGAAACAATGTGTCATTATCTAGATCGATATAGATTTTAAATCCCTTCCCATCTTGTTTATGTTTGTTCATCTAACCAGCTTGGTTTTTGTTCAACTATTGTAATAAATGCCAATCATAATGTTCCAATAATCAATTGGATTTTATTGTGAAATAGATAGACAATTTCATAGAATACCTTTAGGATAAATAGTTGTAACAAAGGGGCGGGATAGAGGAAAGTTTTAAACAAATGAATATTGTAAGATATAGATTTAGTAACTTAAGGTTTTCATACAATATTGATTGAATTATTACGTTCAACAGATTATTCCATGGAAAGAAAAACATGTGAGATAAACATGCATTTGTTGTGAAATATTATTCGATTAAAGGAAGTTATTGATAATAATTATTATTGAATGACGTTTTTGTTAAAAATAGTAGTAGTTAGCATAAAATGTTGTAGAAATTGTTGAATTAGAAGTTCAACATCATAAAATGACTTTGGTAAGATAGCCACTTTAAACTAGAGAGAACTTGATAGTATGAGCCTCATTAATAATATAAACACTTGACCGATTAGAGAACGGATTCCAGGACCGTCAGGTTTTGCACTGGACGCTTAGATATCGAAATCAACGTTCTAAAGTACAATAATGGTATTTCCAACACAATTACTTTGTGATATAGTCATTTGGTCACTTGATACTACTTTTAACAAATGTTCAAACACTTTGAAGTTGATGATAGCTAAGCACCGATTGTAAGACCTAAAAGCCATGGGTTTGATTTCATGGCAAAGTCGTGGGTGTTAAGAGTCTCATACTAGGGCGGAGTATTAATTCACTGTTCCCTGGTTTTTAGTGGTACCCAATCTAGACCATTCTGTGACTCATTCGAACAATAAATTAAATATTATTCTCAAAATAACACTAAACATTTCAATGATTACTAATGAATCATATTGCCTGTCAATTAATCAGTCAGTTATCAACAGCTTAAGATCTAGCTTATATGTGCTTTAATTCAACTCACCTTGTCATATCAGTACAACTACATAAGATAGATACCAAAATACAGTTTAGCGATTTGGATCGAAAAGGTATGTGTGAAAGATCACTGGTCCAAGTAGTTATGTCGACCTTAACTAGGTAGTTGTTATCTAACATCTGGAACCAGACAACTAGTTAACGACTGGTGCTATGTTCTCGTTTGGTCACCCCTAGCTCTACTATGTCAATCTTATACAAGTCAAGATCATAGAAACTGGTAGTTGGGTATATACAATTCATATCCTTACCATCTTACTCGATGAACATCTACAATCTCATCAACCGATTTGATATCTTTTCCTAATACTCTATACCTAACTGTTACATTATCAACCCGGTTATTCCAAGATATACAATTGATGCTTCAAAAGTGTTAATAATCAACAATCTATAATATTGATCATCATTGTTTTCAATCAACTAGTGATTATCACTTTAAATTGATAAATGATATCTACTAAATATTCTAGTTTATGTATAAATCATGAATTGTAAATGCTATAAATGTGACATGTGTCAAATAGAATGAAATACTTATCATAAATTGCATTTGTAAGTATAATAATTTAAATTATCAACAAGTGTAGTTTATCGTCCTAAAATGTTTATTAAATTCAGTAACACTTCACTTTGTCATGTAACATGGTCATACAATTCTACCATAGTAACAAAATTTTAAAAAAAAAAAATTTATTTTCAATTTAATGCCTGATTTATTTTAATTAATACAAAGTGAAATAAAATTTTGATTTTCATGAAGACCTTAATGTTTATACGTAATAATGAGGATGTGATAATAAGACATTTGAATTCAACTTATGTGAAAATGATGTAATAAATATGGTTCTAATTATTTTACCTTAACTAATTCATATAAACTAATCACAATTAGATTGTATGAAATATTTAGTGAATAGAAAGCAAACTGAAAGATTACTTACTTACTTACGCCTGTTACCCATCTTGCAGGAGCATAGGCCGCTTACCAATATTCTCCATTCAACTCTGTCCTGAGCAATCCTTTCCAACTGTCTCCAGTTACTGTTCATCCTTTTAATACCTACTTCAAGCTCTCGACGCAGTGTGTTCTATGGCCTTCCTCTTTTCCGTTTCTCAACAGAATTCCAGGTTAATGCTTGTCTCGTGATACAGTCAGATGATTTCCGCAATGTATGTCCTATCCATTTCCAACGTCGATTCCTGATTTCCTCTTCAAGTAGGAGTTGGTTTGTTCTCTTCCATAGTAAGCTGTTGCTTATGGTCTCCGGCCAACTGACATTAAATATCTTGTGTAGATAGTTGTTTTCTAAATACCTGTACCCTACTGAGGATGTTTGAAGTAGTTCTCCACGTTTCAGTTCCATAGAGAAGAACTGTCTTGACGTTCGAATTGAGGAGTCACACTTTGAGGTTAGTTGACAGTTTTTTGGAGCTCCATATATTTTTCAGCTGTAGAAATGTTGCCGTTGCTTTGCCAATCCTTGCCCTTACATCTGCATCGGATCCTTCTTGTTCATCGATGATGCTCCCCAGGTATGTAAAGGTATCCACTCCTTCCAGAGTTTCACCATCAAGTTCAATTAGGTCGGTGCTCTCTGTGTTGAATTTGAAGATCTTGTTCTTTTCCTTCATGTATGTTCAGACCTATTGATTCTGAGGTTGCGGCTACGTTGGTTGTCTTCATTTGCATTTGCTGTGAAGACGATATTCACATCATATTCTTTTCCGCCTTAGTAACTATAATTGTTTTACGCAAATTGTACGCAAATTTCGAAGTTTATTGAAACTTATAATCAAGTAGGTAGATATTTCATTGTTCCAAGATATGATTAATTTCATATTCAGGTAAAGAAAAACCACAATATGAGTTCTTTATTATTTTCAATGTTACTTAATAAAATGAATTTGATCTATATGAAAATATATCACCTGAATCATTAAATTATGGTTGCTGATGAAGTAATTAAATGATACTTGATTGTTAGTTGAGTTATTCAATCAATTTTCTGCAGGTTATGCAATACAAACATGTAAGAATTTGTTAAGATTTATTTGTTATTCAATCAATTGAAATGTTGACTACTTTCAAAATGTAAACATGTGATATTCTTCTACTACAAAAAAGTTGGGAACTTCACCAGAATGTAATACGTATATCAGATAAATTACAGTAAAACTCATTTTCTAGGACAGGTAATGAACAAAACAACTGAATAGTTTTGATTTCCTATAAAGATTACTATAAAACTGAAAGATCGTATATATTCAGTATGAGTTTATGAAATTTTATTGATTTTTATTGTTTTCACTAATAAATAATTTCAAGTTGGTTACTAATTCTCTGAAAGAAAAAAAGTAATTGAATTTAACTATCAAGACTTTTTCGTATTGTTCAAAATATATCAACTAAAATCAGTGTATTTTTGCAACTAACAAAATTCATTATTAAGAAAAATATAAAGTCATAAAGTATGTATAGATTTGATATTATGAAGAGATAATGGATAGATAGATCAATCATTAACAACCAGGAAACATTAACTACATCCTAGCTTGACACTCTTTAGTAGTAAACATCTACTTTATCACTAAGGAATTTAGCCCATCACCTACATGCTTCGCGGCTAACGATTAACTGTCAGATTACTGAACTAGTTATCATCTTAAAGTTGATATCCTTAATTTCAACCTATTCAAATTATATTTCGGCGATCTCATTAATTGCTATCAGTGTATAACTACCTCACACTTGATATGGCTAAATTTCACTGGACATATCAACTATCGCCACAACACTCAGTCATAAAATATCATAAGTTATGCAAGATTCATACCACAAAAGAAATTTAATGCATTAGTAATTACAAGATTATTATGGTAATATGACGATTTGAACATCCAATTCAAACTTAAAATGATGGATTTGTAAGACCTATTATTTAAACAGAATAATCATCTGTATTTTTACTTAGCAGAACTGTCAATGTACAAAAATTCAAAGGCTAATTTTCATAAGATATGTCATTATATTTACTGTAGGGCAGGTTATGTTGACCGTGATACATAACCAGGATCTCTGATTGCATATAGAAAAGGTGAGAAAATTTTCTACAGAATGGGTTTTAAGTAACATTCGAAAAAACGCTACTGTGAAATATACTGTAGGAACTATGTAACTTGAAAGTTTCACTTAAAATAACACACTTTAAGATGTTTATGATGTTATAATAAGGGTTACGAACTGTTATGGCATATTTTCAGTTTCCAAACTATGGAATTTATAGTATTCTTATCATATTCGGCTATTCAAGAATAGTAATTAACTTTTTCGAACTGTTTTTTAAAAGACTGTTACATTTCTTTTCAGTACGTACAAATCGATTATTTCATTACTATTACTGTCTTTCCTATTGTCTCAACCTTCCATTCAATTTTTGAAATGTATCTTTTCATTTGTTATTCAACAATTATAATCAAGTAACAATGTATCTGTTTCATCTCAGTATCTAATCCTTATCGCCTCCGCTTTGTATAAATGTTATTCTTCCTTTTACCACGCTACGTGGTCAGGTTTTGTTTGTGTATAACTGGATGAGTGGAAAATGATTTGACAATTTAGTGATTGGCTCAATTGTCTTGTATTATTCACTATGACATTTGGCGCTGGTAATCATAGGGAAGATGTGTATGCATCCTGACTGGTCCTATCGAGGTTACTGTTTTCATATTTTGTGATTAACTATATTCTCATGATATAACAATTTTCGATAGAGGATCTTATTTATGTGAGTTTGTATCATTCTTCCTCTGAATCAATTATAAGTCTATAAATAATATTTTAAACAACTCTACATTGTTATCATGTAAATTTCGTAAAAAATCAGTACCTTATCAAAAATTTAGATCATCTTTAACATGATTACCTATACAAGTTATACTTCTTGTTACATATGAACCTCTTATTATCTTCCATATATACTTATGTAGTCTTGCGAATTAGCATTATTGAAATAATTAGTCGACATTATGAATATTAATACGTTTAAGCGACACAATATCCTGATATTAGTCCTAGCTCTAAGTAATCTGCTTACCTCTGATTGACTCGTCGGTGTATTTAATGTTAACCAAAATGGATGTTTTCGACTTTTTAACCATAAGTATTCTAAATTCTAGACTTTTCTCTTTACATTTGATAATGGACAGATAATGAACACTGAATGTATTGATTCAATTAAATATTTTGTTACCTCAAATGACCGTAAATTTGAAGTTTCATATCACGAATCAACCTTAATTAAACAAACAGGGGGAACCAAGTGAAACTGAAAAGAATTTTAATTCTGGTAAAATCTTGACACTAATTCAGAAAATTTGCAGTCAGCTCTGTGAGGGTGAACGACAGGTGTAAGCTGCAGGTGTTTGATCAAATGTGCCTTCGCAGCATCATTACAGTGTCGTGAAACGACGAAATCGGAAAGGTCATAGTTAGGCAAAGGGTACCCGTAAAAGAGAAAAAAATGTTTAACGAGGTAGAGAACCATCAAGTGAATAGCGAAAAATTTAATTTCTGCAAAAATGTACCAGAGTATAAACGTCAGACACTTAATGAAAATTTTGAACCAAATAATATAGCGGATTGGTTTGAGTTTATCTAGTCAACTTTAGATTAGTTTAGATTTAAACTAAGAAAGTTTTCAGTATTAAAATATATAAAAGTACACTGTATTGTACAATTTACTGAAGACTTATCAATCTATCAGTAGTAAGTAGTAATTAAGCAAAATTTTATAAATACTTCATTAAACAATAATAATATTTGAAATAAATCCAAATTTATATCCATTTAAAGTAGATTTATACTCATCTTTACATTGTACAAATATTCCTGAAGAAGAGTGCAACATTCGAAACTCATAAATAGAATATTTTATAATAATTTTCAGTTAGAAAGTTTTCTACAATTTCATAATTTATCGAAAATTTTTTAACTAAATTTTATTGTTTCCACTCATCTCAAATTGATCTTTAGAGAATGCTAAAGCAACTAGAGGTCGTTGGATAATTAGTTAGTCTTAGTATGGTATAATCGAAGGTGTGCACTGCTTCGGAATCCTATAGTAGGATGATGTAGATATTCAGTACTCTCTAGTTTTCAGTAGTGCCATATCAACATCAGTCTATGATGAATATCAAAATGACAAATTTCATTAAAATGCTAATCTCCACCAAATCATCTCAAATAAAAGTCAGTGACTTCGTAGTACACCAAAGACAACTTGTTTATTGTATGTTTTTCAGATTTTTTGAACCTTTAATATAAAACTCATATAACCTTGTTATATACTTTAGTGACAACAAATAGTAATATCCAGTATACAAGAATACAGGATGCACTGAATGGATAAACTTACATCAAAATGAAACTCGGATTCAGTAGTTATTAATTTAAAAGTTAGAGTTTAATTGAGAGGTTTAATTAATTGTGTTAGTCAACAATAATTTCATAATTAAAGCATCTGTCAGTAACAGAAAGGTGGAAATGTGAAAGGCGCTTAAGAAAATACCATTTCGAATTTACCTATAATGGTTTATATTTTTTCGTAATTGACATCACGGATTGTAACTGACCAATGTCAATTGATCCAAGTGCATGCTGAGTGAATCGCTTCAATATTTTTGTTTACTCACTAATTTATACAAAAGTTAGACTATAGCTACTAAAATCAAGAGGAAGCAAGTTGTTTGTAGAAATATCAACTACAAATTGGTAGTTATTAATAATAACAAAACGACTAGAACATACAAAACCTAATTATTAACTTAATAAACATTGTAAAAACAGTCGAATAAATTAAAATGGCCATCCAAAAAATCAAGAGTGACAAGTCAACAGGGTCAGACATACCAACTAAGGCGTTGAAGACAGATATAGAGGGAACTGAAAAGATAATCCACGCTCTCTTTAAGAAGATTTCGGATGAAGAACAGGTATCAGCAGACTAGAAAAAAGGGTACCTCAACAAGATGCTAAAGAAAAGCGATCTTAGCAAGAATGGGGAATACAGAGGTATCACTTTACTTTTAACAACAGTAAAAGTCTTCAACAGAGTGTTATTGAACCTTGTGAAAAATTTAATCGACGCCAAACTTCAAGATCAACAGGCTGGATTTCATAAAGACCGATGGTGTGTTCACAAAATCGCTACTCTATGGCTTACTGTTGAGCAATCAATCGAATGGAATTCACCACTTTACACCAACTTCCTCTACTACGAAAAAGCACTTAAGAGCGTGGGTAGTAAAATATTATGAAAACTTCTACGACATTATGGCGTATCCATAAAGATAGTCAACATCATAAGGAATTTTTTTGACGGACTAAATTGTAAAATAGCGCAAGGAGGCTAGCTCACAGATTCAATTAAAGTAAAGACCGGTGTCAGACAAGGTTGCTTACTCTTGCCCTTCCTCTTAATGCTGATAGTTGACAGGATCATGAAAACTGCAGCATCTCAAGACAATCTCGGAACACAGTGGACAACATAGACCCAACTAGATGACTTTAACCTTGCAAATGATCTAGCTCTCCTATTCCACACACAGCAACAAATGCAGATAAAAACGAACAGTGTGACTGCAACAGTAGGCTTCAACATGCACAAAAGAAAGAGCAAGATCCTTCGATACAAAACAACAAACACTAACCCAATTTCACTTGCTAGAAAAGTTCTGGAAGATGTAGAAACCTTGACATACATGACCAGCAGCATCATCGATAAATAAGGAGAGTTTGATGCAGGTGTAAATGTGCAAATTAGAAAGGCAAGGGCAGCACTTTTACAACTGAAAAACATCTGGAACTCAAACCAACTGTCAGTCAACATTAAAGTCAACATTTCCAATACAAATCTGAAGACAGTTCTGTTGTATGGAGCTGGAACTTATAGAACTACCAAAAGCATTATTCAAAAGATACAAGTATTCATAAACAACTGTCTGCGTAAGATACTTTGGATCTGTTGTCCGGATACCATCAACAATAACCTTCTATGGCAGAGAACAAATCAACTAGGTTCCACCTGAGGAAGAAATTAGAAAAAGACGCTGGAGATGGACTGGACACACACTGAAGAAACCACCAAACTGTATCACAAGACAAGCATAACATGGAATCCTGAAGCCCGAAGGAAAAGAGAAAGACCCATAAGCACAGTGCATCGGGGATTGAAGAGAGACATGAAGATAATGAAGAGCACTTGGAAGGAGTTGGAAAGCAAAGCTCAATATAGAGTTGATTGAAGAATATTGGTCGGTGGCCTATGCTCTACATGGGGTTACAGGCATTGATTGATTGAAACATTGTATAAGACTAGATCGGCTGATCACTGTAGTGAAAAACTTAAAGGTTGCCAAGTCTTTTGTAGTACTGACCGGATTGTACTGATCAGCTTGTAATGTGGTCACTAGTCTCAGAGACTTAACACCATTGGCAGTATAGAAAAATGGAATGTGTTTTGAGTGATGGTCTGTATGAAACCCTTAACCTTGTTTTCTTGCTATTCGGCTCCTGACAGAAAGCATATCTTCATTAGTCAAAAGAATTTATTTCTTTTTATTGATTAATTTTAGAGTCACCCAGTTTCACAGTCTGCGACAGGATCATATTCTAAAAAAATTATAAGTTACCTTCAACAACGGAGGTATACCTTGTTGACGAGTGTCAAATGACATAAAACTTAGGTTCAGGGTTTCCTATCGACAGCCCCCAAAACCACCTACTATTTGACAAGATCTGTATCTATCCACATCCATTAGGTTGATGTATAATTCATTAATATTTCAAACGAAAGCTATTTTGTTTAAATCATCAAAATTGGTCTGTAGGTAAATTTATCTAACAAGTCCAGAATAGGACGTAGTCAACCCCTTAGATTCCACTGATAACCATGATCCATTCTTGATCAAAGTGACGGTGTTGAGGTAATGCATTCATTCAAGATGCTTAAATTTCATTGAAAACTAACAAATTACATTTCTTAACATCAATATCAGTAAACTACTAATATGTAGTCTCATGCATTTCTCATATAATCAAATAATCATTATTCAATTTTTATTATAAACAAACAAAAAACCTTAATTTTTCAAAATAAATATAAACAATTGTAACCAATAAATGTATAGAATCAATATTCACGGCTGCATATCATTGATCAATTATTTAGGTCATATTTACTGAATTGACATATTCAGTACTAATTATAAAACATTGAACATGTTTCTATTGTTTATATAGAATATTGAACAGAATGTTGTTTATTATTTTGTTAGTGTTTTTCAGTTTCTTTTTGTTAATACTTAGAATAAAATTTAATCAATCGTTAAATGTGGTGTATAGCTACTAGAAAGTAAAGTATAGAAGATGTATTTCGTTCCATCTGGTACTCATCAACTAGATATTACCTAAATCAAAGCATTGATACCTTTTAGTTTAGTTGTGTGTGAGCTAAGGGATGTTTAGCATTAAGAGAGTGACTTCAAATTCTATAGTGAATATCAATACTACGAGATAGGTATGTCCATCTGCCAAGTATCTAAATGAAATAAAATCTGCATCCTGTACTCCACGTACATTATGTATTCCAAATTTAACTGTTATTATGAACTACGCTGTATTGAGACCATCCGCTCAAAATCTACATATGATAACAAACATGAATTAATTTCATTTCATATCAACAGTAATGGGAGGATGTAGTCAGTTTCAAATTAATCAATCTTAATTAAAACAATTGCCTGAAGCTTAAGTGCCGTGATAAATTCTGCGTTTACAATTCGGCGCTATTTTGGATTGCATATATTAACAGAATTAACGTTTTATATTCCCTTGTGTTTATTTATTAAAATGTATAAAATACGGTATTAATAAATAAAAAGACTATATGAGCTATAAAATTAAGAAATATGGTATCCCTCAAAAAGCGTTTGAATACTATCCTAATGCCTTCGCTAAAACAGATGGTTTGTTATATTGGACCACTTCTTGGGCTAACAACCTGAAGGCTTACACTACATTTCAGTGGGTTTTTGTTACATGACAATGAGAGCTAGTAAAAAGTGAATTTATTCGCAATTCCTTCTCTCAGAATCATGGAACCAATTGCATCATTAATTTGAAATAATAATTTTCCAACACTCAATATAGCCTTTCGTATCCATTAACTACTGTGAGTTTCAGATGCTCTCTTTTGTCCTCTTACTTGAGTAAACGTCAAAGCTGTGTGATGGCAGTGACTACAACTTCCATAGTAAAAACTATAATCTCTTGGTTACATAAGAGAATTTTATGAAGGAGTGTAGATTATCTCTTTTTCAGCTGTTTTACGGGTTTATGACTAAGGTGACTTCTATTTAAAACTAATTAAGTAAATATTCCTCTGTTCATTACACAAAGAAGAACATAACATACTCATTACACAAGTCGGTACATATATGTGCCATAAATACGCAATTCAGTCAACCCGGTTAGTAAGATTATAAGTTACTAATCATGTATTAGAAACGACTGATGACGAATATAAGTTTTGATTGGAAACAATTAAGAAAACTAAAGGCATATCCTTGGTATGTCAGGAAATATCCCTTCAGTATTGTTGAAAAATTTTATTAATGTAAGATCATACAGACATGCGTTTATCCATAACAATGATTTCCCATTCGGGCAGATGTTATAAACATCAGCCTAGTCGTCATGATTACAGACATTTGTTTTCACAATCTTTTTTTGTTTAAGAAAAGTCTAATTTAAGTTGTTCGGCAGCTTTACGTTAAGCATGCAATCGATATAAAACTGCAAGATTTGGATTTCAGCCAACAGGTAAATGTAGTTATCATCGTCTACTAATAATCGACTAAGTGAGACAATAATTGCATTCATGTTATTCTAGCTGACTATTTCGAAATAAGTAACAACTTTAATGTGCTAGTATATATATATATATATAGATATATATATATATATATATATATATATATATATATATATATATATATAATATATATAGTAACTTGACAACTGGTTATGTTCGGAACCTTAGAAGATTCCTAAGCAAAATCATTTCATAGTTGATAAAATACCGAAAACTATTGCAATTAATCAGTGTATCCATAAAATTTCAGAGTTCATTCTCGAAAATTGACAGTTTGTGTAGATATGATGTATCAACTTTATATATATCAACTGCATTATAAACGTACAGTTGTTTATGTACGAAAACCTTACTGCTTTAAATACTATAGATAACTATCCTGAAGAAAAGTGCATACTTGTCATAATACAACGTTGATCATGAAGTGGTTTAAGATAAACCTCTATAGAGAACTATACTTTTATTAATTACATCATAAAATGTATTGCTTAATTAGAGTAACTTATCAGTTTAACTATTTCAACCATTTCAGTATTTTCAATAATTAACAATTAATCTGTTATAATAGTCACTTGATTCTGAAGCTTTAATGCCCATCTCTTTCAGATTGAGATATACATTTTCATTTTAGACAATGATGTCAATAAACAGAAGTTATTCTGTACATTTACATTGACATGAATAACTCATTTATCCGAATTGTACTTTTTTTTAACTAATTTTAATATCTGTCAAACAACTAGTGAAACAGTACTAAATTAAAAATTAACAAAGAATCACGATGTGTTTGATTGTATTACGACTAATAAATGGAATTCAGGAAGTACGTTTTGTCCCACTTTGCATTTATCAGTTGGATATAACTAAATTATATTACTGATGTCCACACCTGGATTCGACCCCAGTTCGTTTCATGTCACCAGATCCAGTGCTAAACTATTAAATTTAAAGAGCTGCATAAAACAGGCCTCTTTGGTTTCACCTACCAGCCATAATACAGTTTAAGTCATATTTATGAACTCTTGCTGTTTAGAGGTAGTCCACCCAGGATGCACATATGGTAACAGAAAGCGATCAACTTCAGTTCATAACAAATCAACGATAAGGTTCAAACGCTTTCATATCATAATCTGTTTGATGCAAAAGTTATCCAATCAAATAAACTATTGACTAATATTTATGATGCGATGAAATCAACAGAATGCTCTCAAAGTATTATAACTTTCCAGTGCTTTATCAAAATGACTTTTATCGAGAATGAAAATTAGTAATATAATTAAGAATTTATCACTCTTTACTTCTACTACCAGTAAGTAGTATATTGTGTATTTATTAAACAAAAGTTTTAGAGAATAGCTAAAAACTCTCCTGGTCGACTAATAATTTTATTTTGCTACCAGTATAATAGGGTTCTTACATACTTTGAATTTACAAACACTATCCAACTTTTGACAACTTTCCTGTTCTTGGGTCTCTAGAACAGTTAAGAGTGTTTAAATCAGCAAGAAGGTCACTAAGATATTTAACATTCCCCTTTGTAAATTCTTAATTTTAAATACTTTTCCAATGGCCATCATTCCTCCTTACGGCCTGCAAGTTGATTGTTTCACTACTAGTTCATCAATTATTTCTTATTTTTTAATCCTTTCATTATACTTCTAATTATATTGAAATAGTTACTTCACTAATACAATTTGTACTAGTGCCTTTCAAAAAAACCATCCTCGTGAAACGTACTTTTCGAATTATACTGAAGTGAAAAAGAAGGATGGTTTATTCTAATTAAAGGAAGATGTTTTTCACCGTATAGATATACTGTTTTAAATACTTAGTTTAAATGAAATAGATATGGGGTCTTTGTCTTCAAGAGAATAGCTTATGTTAAAGAATACATTCTAGATTCTATGGTTAGCGCATTCATAAACTGAATTAATGCCTAACTTCACTAATAAAAGGATGATGGAATGAAAATACTTGTGGACTGTAAACATGAAGGGAGTAAGACAATTATTACCAAATGCATTGAATGATCTTAGCGCTAGATCACAAACTAAAATAAGTTCAACCAATAAACGCTAGTCTAGTAGAATTAATGGTTAAGCATTCACTATGAGACCTAAAACATTCTGAGTTCGATCACTGATTCTGATGGTAAGTGAGTAATCGGAAGTTCTGTAATAAAACGTAAAAGCCATCTACTGGTTCTTAGTTTTTAATAGTTCCCAGTCGATAACAATTAAAAAACAGCATTAACATAAATCTACAATCATT
>CM046068.1:2540276-2611112 GCA_025215515.1 Schistosoma japonicum
CAGATTGCCTCGATAGTGCCATTAAATCTTAAGCTTTTAGTATATTCGTGTAATGTCTAACTATGAAATACTTAAGGACAGCTTTATCTTCTTCTTAAGTCGTATTTTATGTATTTCACCATCTTACTTTTGATGTTTTTACTGTTATTCGAACCTAATGCTTATCGCTTCCAGCGTCAATACTATCTCTACTAAGCCACTGAAACGCATGTCATTCATTCAACCGGTAGGTATAATCCAACTTTACAACTTTATAATTATTTGGTAAGTATAATAGATACTTTTATCCCTAATGATTCAATCAATTCTCAACTATAATCGTATATCAACAATCTATGCTGTAATAATCAATATAATTTACCCATTGGTAAAGTATATTACAATTTTCACTTAGATTATTATTTTAGACTGTTTACAATTATCACGTGATGTAAATTCTCTGCTTGTTTTACTGCCATATTTAGTTTTTTTAAAATGTAGAAGAGTATTTTCACTTAACTCTATAATGAAGCAACAAATTTATACAGGATTACATGATTGAATATTGTAGGTTTATTTATGGATAATATAGTATTCCCAGCTTTGGTTTATATATATATAGTATATATATATATATATATATATATATATATACGCAGTGACGGAGAGGGGACGAATAAACTACTAAAGATGAGATAAAAGTCATATTAATGACTGGTTAACGGGCCACTTAGGGGTTACTAGTCAAATGAAGAACATAATTTGATGTTGAAGAGAACTAAGGTACCTAAATGTTTCTGTACTAGTGATATATATATATATATATATATATATATATATATATAATAGGATCATTTGAATTGGATGTATAATTTGCATTAGGTCTCATATGGCCTACTTTACAGTTTTTAATTAAAGGTCAATCCATTCTCATTTACCTAGTTTTGACGTAAAATCACAGCAGAAAAAGGCAAATAGATTTTAAAATGCGTACGATCAGTGTCATAAAGTTATTTCTTGGTCTTAAATGGAAGTCTTACAAAAAATGCCTAAAATCATTAAATCTGTGCTACCCCATAGACACATACACACTGAAATATAAATGACTTTATAATGATGTATAACATCTTAAATACTTCTAAGTTTCCACCAAAGCACTTATTCAAGTTCGATTTTGTCACAAACTTTAAAGTGAATACTAAGATATTAATATTGTAGCATAGGACTTTGGAATGAGGGTACAGATTTTTGTGTCTACGAATAGTTAAGTTTTGGAATTCTTTACGTGTCGAAATGGTCTAAATAAATTCTTCGAAGTTTTTCATAAAGAAACTTATTATATTCTACAGAACTCATCAGTTTCTTATATTGTCTTATTAATATGCCTTTTTATTTCAATTTTTTATATACCTAAGTTTTTGTATACAGGGATCAATGTTTCTTTGGTGCCAGACAATAAGTTTTCATGTTTACCGTCAACAATAATGTTAGGTTAAATGTTAACCACCTTCCATTTCATTTCTATGCATATCTTTTTAATTTACCCTGGAAAATATGTCTTTGAACTAATGGTTTCATTAAACTGAGTAAAGATGATAATCAGCTAATATGTGCTAAAACAAATCAATATTATTGACACAAATGGACACTCATTGATATATTTTAATAGATCTATATTCTTATTAAATAATCAATGTAAATTATTTATAGAAACAAAAGTACAATCAATGAATTTCTTCTTTGTGCACATATATTACAATTAATCAATCTGTATAGAAATCAATATTTATTTAGACTGTTTTGCCTCAGACTATTAAACTGGGTGTTTGGAGATCATATTTGCTATACAGAAGTAGTACCCTCAATACTTTAGGTACACCTTGTTGACAAGTACCTACTAATACACCACACAGAGTTAGGCCTTATTGTCTACCAACCCTTCCCCCCCCCGCCCACATACCACCATAAATAAGGAATTTTATTTATTGATTACCAACAAGTAGAATAGTTCTATTTCATTTACATCTAATAAAAACTGGACACCTTAATGAGAACCTATGATCTACATCACTCATTACTATAAGACTAAAATGACATTTAAATTCCTAACGAGATATGACACAATAACAATTGAAATGTCATTTGTAAGGTTGACTATTTATTATACAGTTTTAAGTTTACCCAGAAAAGGTCATAATTATTACTAATTGGCCTAATCTATTCTGACTGATAATAATAACAATAATATATTCTGAAATTATTTACAGAATACACACCAATTTACAAATGTGTTCATGTTTGTTAAATTGATTAGAGCGCATTATTCGTAAATATGTAGTTCAATCAATGCATCAATTGAATATTTAATACAAAGTTGTCAAACACTACAAAAGATAAGATGTTATTAAAATGCATAATCATAGGTGATGGTGTAATTGTTGCATAATTATTGCTATACGAAATATTTTTTTGGTACGTAATTTGTCATAAAGTTAATATTCACATAATGAGCTTCAGTGAGAGTGAACGATGTCTCATAGGATGCATTATGTTTCATTAACATTTAAAGAATACTATACTGATTAATCACTGAGTAATAGCCATCTTTTGTCTAGTCCTTCATAATGTTAATCTAATTCTATCAATCAAATTACAATATAGACATTATTCCAAATGTTAAAATATTGTAGGCACTATTAGTTTAAGGTAGCTGATATTCAAAAAACCTGAGCCACTAAAAGCATCAATTGGCCCTATAATGTAGATACTGTTTATTGACAATCTTCGAATAAAATGAAATCCTGTATCTAAACAAGTCTTCAGCCAATTGAAACAAACCACCTGTTACCTTAAAAAAGCAAAATAATCAGCAGTATAATATCATTGTTAATTGTTATATATATATATATATATATATATATATATATATATATATATATATATATATATATATATATATATATATATATATATATATATATATATATATATATATATATATATACAGTATCTAACTGCTTGGTGAGTTTTCATTACAAAATGTAAAGAATTTAAAATTACAAATAAATGAACTTTGAGCAACTTTAACAACATACAGTTAGAAAAAGAAAACTGATTAAAACAACTGGGAGAAATCGAGATTTAACAGTACAACTAAATTTGTCAAAAAAATTTGCATCCGCTTTTTAGTAAGGTCATAAAAACTGTAATTTAGCATAAAACAATGTTGTCTCATTCATGGTATTAAAAAAGACAAGGTAATAAGTTTCGTTTATTTGTATTCAAATTCTTTAAAACATCTTTGTAAGTACTCATAAGTCGATATCTTTTTTTACATCGTGTCATTAGCATTTATTCAGTCAGTGAATCGGCTAGAGATGGAACAAATTTGATAGTATCATTAACACAGTAGGTTGGCTTACATCTTATCCTACTTTTAAACTTTCAGTTTTTATTATGCACATAGAAGGGTTTGATTTACTTGGAAGGATCAACGCTTTTCAATTATGTATCTTTATAAACAGCCTCTAGTATTTCATAAATTTTCTTAAAGTTTAGTGGTGTCTTTAATTAACATTACTGGCAGATCTCTTCACTTACTGAATTGTTGTTTAACTTTCTTCTAATGCATATCATATGAACCGGTTTTGTAATGGGATCGATCAATCACTATTTAGATCGAAATACAGAAATATATGTGAATTGGTTTGCTTGAGGATATTTACCACCTACAGCATCATCAAAATCATGTAACCTTAAGTAAAGACGGTATGTAGTTTAACAGGTGGAATATAGGAATCCCGTTTCGCCCTATTTTAGAGTCACCAGATAGATGTATATGCTATATATCGGTGTGCTGATGTTTACAAAATGGGGTTTAGACTGATAACCTTTCACTTTAAAAAAGTTAATTTATTATCCACTGAGCTATTAATTAGTTTAAGGAGTGTGAAGGAGGTAACTGTAATGGTTTGTAGTTTCCTGTCGACTAATATTAAGAACTGTAATTAGATTCAATAAAATACAAATAACACCGGATAAACAACATTATTAGAAACAAATTAATTTATTATGTTTCCAGGCATCTTATCAACTGCAAAAGAAAGCTTAAATTCATAACAATATACTTAGAATTTCGGACTTTTGACAAACTTTATCCAGTAAGAATGAGATGCATGTTTGAAACGGAAATAAAAATTAATCAGTCAAGAAGAGCAAGACCCAAGAAAACATTAGTTCGGGAATTAGAGACAGATATGAAGAGAATGAACAGCGCTTAGGAAGAACTGGAAATGAAAACCTAGGACAGAGTTTGTTGTAGAGTGCTGGTTGGTGGCCTATGTTTCACGTGGGATAACAATCATCAATGCTGTTGACTAGCACTCTACAACCAACTCTGTCCTGGGCTTCCGTTTTTAGCTCCTCCCAAGCGCACTTCATATCTGTCTTTAATTCCCAAAGGAATGTGTTCTTGGATCTTTCTCTTCACCTTTGGTCTCCAGGATTTTAAGTTAGTGCTTGACTTGTGACACAGTTTGGTGATTTCCTCAGTGTGTATCCCATCCACCTCCAGCGTCATTTCCTAATTTCTTTCTTGGCTGGATTTCGATTGACTAGTTCTCTGCCATTGACTGAAGTTGTTTTGATGGTATCTGGCCAACGGATCCGAAGTATCTTATTCAGATAGCTGTTTATAAATACTTATATCTTTTGAATGATGCATTTCATAGTTCTCGAAGTTTCAGCTCCACACAATAGAACAATAAGCTAAATAAAATACAAGATATGGTATTAAGCATAGTTAAGATGAAACTATGAAAAATAAAATTATATATGTAGTGCTGAGGGTGGAAGCTGTAGCTTTCAATAAGCATTAAAGAAAACTCCGAGAGATTGTATAACTGTTAAAAAAATTTGTATGATTACTTGATTAAATAATACAAATAGAGGGAAAGTTAGTTCCATCTGTAAGCATTACTGAGATAACATAAGTAAAGAAAAATCATATACAGTATGGCACTGTAAAGTTAATCAAACTATCCTTATGAACACACATAGTCACATCGGAGACATATGCTTTGTGATTGTTAGTTAACTAGTTTGAGTGTTTCAGAAATGCCTACTTAATGTTCACTGTCAAAAAGATTCCTGGTGACTGTATTTTATGAAATGTTTAATGTCTTTTAGGTAAGAACTTCTAAAGAGATGTTCAAAATATTCACTAAATGACATTTACTTTATCCATTCTGTATATTGGGTACCACAGGTAAATGTAAATTTGTAAACAGAATTTGAAGTGATAACAAATGAGTATTGATCCAACTGTGAACGGTGCATTTAATGGTCTTGTCATGATACTTTTATCAACTACTCCTTTTTATTGATCATCTATTTGAAGCTGTTTTCAGTTAAAGCAATGCCTTGAAAAAAAAGGAATTCATTCTATTCTTCAAATTTTGTTTATCTCGTGTTATTCAAATTTATAAAAACGAATAAGTTATATGAAGTAAATGATTTATTAATTTAAGTTATGACTATGGAACATTGTTATGTATCAAGTAGACGATAACAGAAGCTATTTTGTGATGATCGGTATTTAATTTGTTGTTTGTATTCTCTATAGATTGATCTCGGATGAATACCACCAAAAACCAGGGAATACTAGGTTTTAATTTCTTAGTCGAATTGAGAATTAGCCTAATTGAGCTGTCCCATAATAGGACGGAACATATATGATGTTTCCTCTGGTTTTCAATGGTATCCAAATAAGATTAGTCAGTGATAAATACTAGAAACATATTAAATAATAGATAGTAAAATTAAGTGATATATATATTTGCAATAATCCAATTAGTAGAAATTGGGATTTCTGACGTTTCGTAACTTCATTTACGCCAATTCTTCAGAATCACTTATAGCACTAAACAATATTTTATGATAATAAATGCAGATTTAGAATTCTATCTGTCACTATCACCTTAAAGAACTAGTATTCTTACTGTTAGCTAAACAGATTGACTTATTTATTAGGTACAGATTCGGTATACTTGAATTATTTGGACATATCATTTACATTGTACACATACTATTATAGTATTTATTTTAATTAGAACATAAAATAGAGTATATAAAGTAATACTACCCACATAAATCTATCGATTTATTGATTTGTTGATCTGAAATGCGAATAAAATTAAACTGACTATTGAAAACCATGATAATAACCACGAAAATCAATGTTTGTTTAAATAAATCAATTACGAAGAACGTAAAAGAAAAACATGAAAAAAAAATTTACTTTATAGATTATCTCCAGCTGATACTTACAACCTAGCAACTAATATGAAAATTTTAGAAAAAAAAAACTTAATTTTAGAATGCATGGAAACAAGAGTTTTTCTAGTAAATGAAAATAATTGTTAAAAATCATATCAGTATTTTTCATAATAAAAACAATTAAATCATTATAACAACATGGATAAATCACAAAAAACCTACATAAGAATAAAAATAAATTTATAATTAAAAGTATGAGAAAAGTAGAGAAGATTTGTATCTTAGGAAGATAGTTTTGATTATACTGAATTCTATGAGTTGAATGGTTTGATTGTGGAGTTTTCGTTGTCATTCTGTAAGATAAAACAAGCTGTTAGTCACTTGCGGAAAAAATTCATAGTTTACTTCTGTCTGAAGGTTGTACAGATAAAGTTGTGCAGGATAATGATAAAAGTTTCCTAATAAAATCATCCAGCTTAGAGAGTGCAGTATACTTAAAAGGGTATGAAATAAGATGATGAAAACTAAAATGTTTTTAACTAAAGTTACTAGGGTAATACTACATTGATACCTATCTCATTGATTACATGCGCTTAATTACATCCTTTTTATCACAATGTCTTTGATAAAACGTATTACATTTGAAACCTTTGTAAATAGGTTATTTTTGAAGTTTTTAAGATATCAATAATCCACTACCGTGTGAATAGAGGCCGACCCACTGAAAAATTATCGGTTCACCCAAGATTGCAAATACGTTATGTTATCGAGTGTTAACTTTCACGAAGCGAAGGTCTAGTTTTGCCTACCTACAACCAACTTAGAATCATTAATATAGCGTCCGCCATTTAGAGTTGCTGGAACTATTAGCAACATAACAACCTGACCTATAGAATCGGATTAACACTAAACAAGACCAAAAAATATGATAGTGTTTATTATCCAGCGGTCATATAGTGCAATAGTTTATTTGATACATTAACAAAATACAGACGTTTTTATGGTTTGTAAACATAAACTAAAGTGAGTTCACTAGACGTAAATAAATTCATATTTTTCCATCTGCTACATTTTATTTCTTTTTTTTATTAAAGTTTACGAGTCATAGAACTGTATAAATCTATTGTATAAATCATATTTTGTTGTTTGTATTCATCTCAGATTGAACTCCGTTGAGTACCAGTGAAAACTACTGAGTATAATATAACTATTTCGTTGTAGTATGGAACTTCTCAGAAGTATGCACCATCGATTAAACCATGAAACCAAACTCAAGGCTTTCATGTCTCGCAATGAAAGTTTAATAGTAAGCACCACCAGATTAGTGTTCAATGGTAGGAGTACCATTATTCAGTTTGTAAAGAAGAGAAGCGATCAGTCAGTGATTACCATTACTTTTACTCCCAGCATGTTTAAAATAAATACCGATCTCTAAAAATCCACTCCAACTCGAATAAATTATGTTGATCATTGAAAAATCGATAAAATCAATGTAACCGATTTGTGTACCTGATTCTTTTGATAATAAATAGTCAGTTAGTTAATCAATAGTGAAACATGTTTATATATAAATGAAAATGTATTATTTATTGATAGATAAGTTTTTTATTAAAATGAAATAAAGAAATTCATTGAATTCATTAAAATCAAAGGATACAGTATAAAGTCCACTATTATGTTTTTTACACTAAATCAATAAGATCATAGAACATTCAATGATAATGATAATTATTATTGGTGTTTTAGGAGAATGTTGACTTTTTACGTTACATCATGGACTTGACGTAATTCACCAACGATGTAAATCTACGAAGTATTGAAAGATGTATTGCACTTATATGAGAATGCAACAGATTAATTCATAGAATTTCAAACTTCTTGATAAGTGTTCATACTTTAGACTAGATAAGAGAGTATCCAAGAGTTTATTTTATGCGATCTCATCAAATGCTATCAATTAATAACCATCTGAACTCTTCTCAAAATGTACTAATTTTTTTAATGCTAGTCAATTTATTTTAATGAAGTTTCAATGTGACCATTAGTCCTAAGTAACACAATCCCATTTGCACTTAGTTTTGATATAAAAGTTACTTGATATAGGTTTCGTTTCAATTGGTAAACAGCCTCGAAAAATGAGGGTTGTGTATCAGGTAACTTCGTATTTTGATATTCATAGTCAGTTAAACTAGCATGAACTTTGAAATGAACTCTATGAATAGTCACAACTCACTGATGAATCAGTGTAAAGGTTCATTTTTGCAAAATACCACTCATAATTTAAATAGTTCAGTAGTTAAGTCTCAGACTATGGAACTATGTGATTCACGTTTAGGTTCAAAAATGAACATCAGTTCTCTGAAGATTCTATGTACACCATACTTAAGAGCACTAACTAGCAAAAGCCGAAATATTTTGAATACTACCTCTAACTACCTAACAATGGAATTATAGATAGGACAGCTATATTACCATAAATAAGAAAAATGTTGACGAATTTTAAAATGTATGTAGATTTATTATCATAAAATAAGGTTTGATAACACTAGCTGGATTATACGTCGAAGAGACTACGAAGGCTATATTTGCCGAATTGTCTAGTTATTAAAGTGTGCATAGTTGTCTCATTGTCAATTTTTGATCTTATCGAGAACATATTACTAAAAATGAACTGATTTGCAATAATTTGCCTATTTAAATCTTAACCAAGTTTTATATAAAATGCTCATCCTGACTACTTGTTTTAAATTTTATACGATCCTTCCTAAAACTGTTAAATAAACTTGGTATTTTGGTAAGCTTGTAAATGTGCACAACCACCGAGGAGTCCTATACAATGACGAAACACTAGTCTCTAATTTTTTTAGTCCTCAGTATTTGTGAATTCAAGGTTAGACCAATATATAACACGTCATATTCAACAGCCTCTACAATATCTCTTATTATCAGTTTAAATGAAGTGATGTATTTTGTGGAGATTGGTATTAAGTTTTAGTAAATTGAATTCGTCACAGATAGATCTCGGTAGGATAACATTGAAAACCAGGGAGAGATGGGCAGCTGTTCCGTCTTAGAATTTTTTTTGTCAGTGGTAACAATGGATGATCATTGCATTATGTCGCAAATTATTGGAAGTGGGAACTCTACCATTGTTGCGTTCGCCAACCTGATCCCTCTGGGAAGGAATCTAGGGCGCACATTGCTAACGAGTCCAAAGCTAGAACGAAACAATTGTCTATTGTTCCTTGGTTTTCAATGGCGCCCCACTAACACCAGTATTTAACAAATTCAATCAACTAAAAATATCAGTTTTGTTAGTTTATTTATGTAAATGTGTATAATTTTGCCCAGTTCGAGCTCAATTTTCATCACAAATCGATAACAGTTTGCAATGAAAATTCGTCTTCTTTATAGACGACTATTCATTCATAACATCACCATTTAAGTAATATCTATTGTTTTTAATGAAAAACAAATAAATTTACATAGTTATCTAAATTATAAGACAATACAGTTCAAAGTGTATCTAGGCCATGACCACATTTTGATAAATAGAATGTGGTAAAGTCACATATTCATGTAAATGTGATCACACATTAATTGAATGTGTTCAAATTAATTTTTTGATGTTATATTAGTTTGTTATTATAAAATACTAATCGAAATTACATAATTTTAATAAAGTATAATTAGTAATCGTTTGTAATATCACTGGCTTATATTTAAGTTTGGGACTGATCAATCTCTGTTACTGTATGTATATTTTGACAGTAATGTCTCCACCTGAATAATTTTGTCACATTTAGTACATAGTAAAGAGTGAGCAGTGGAATCCATGACTTATTGTTTCGTTCTATTTATTACTCATCAGTTGCATGCAGTGTCTACATCTAATTTTCGATATTCCTACATTAAAATTTGAATCTGGTATGTTTTACTTTAAATCATTTAAATTTTATCCATTGTGGTGCAGATTTCAGATATCGCACTTTTACAATCAGTGATTATCACGAAAAATATTAGGGTTGATTCTCAGTATAAAAATCAACAGTGAGATTCATTTAAATTTAACTAACAAGTTACTAAAAGGATTCCATTGCAAGCCAAATACCAACTGTAACATGGCATAGTACACAGTACAAAAAAACAGTACTAGCAAACGTTTGTATTATCTCATTGTTGTATTCAAGACTAACTTTCGACTAATCTTTGTATCTATTCATGTGCAGCCTTAATGAATTGTCTTAAAAATAGCTTTCGTTACACGTTTTAGGTATATTTTGATTAAAGGATAACAGTGAAATGTAAGATCAGAGTGTCATCTTCTTCAAAACTTATTATCCAGATTCTACTACTGGTATCTACAATGCATAAACTCTAAATCTTCTTATAAAACAGAAATACTTGATTGTAATCTAAATAGGAATCATTTTGTGAGATTCAAACTCTATTCACCTCGTTTCATAATCTGAGTCGTTACAATGGAGTGCAAAATACCTCCTTTAAGACTGGATTAGTTAAATTTCTCTTAATGAATTAAGCTTTTTCCTGCCGAATCATATTCTTCACACCCAGTCTATTTTATCATCGTTTCTACTTCTTTAGCATTCATTCTAAGATATTCATCTCGTTGTGCTGACATAGTTAAAGTTGGTAAATTAAATAGATGCTGTCGAATTCTACACAACTCATGATTAAGTGACTGAGTTGTTCAATTTAAAATTAATTTCATAGAAGTAAGTGCATAAATAAAGATTTGAAACAAACGTCATCGATTCCAATGACGATATATATACAACCTATCTGTCTACCTGCATTCCTTACCTAGATACATGTAAAACCTATTAGGCCATACATATCAGTGAATTATAGGAATTCAAAGACTATTCAATAATGGAGTATAAAGTGTGATTGTGTTTTTGACTAGTTTATATGCAAGTAAATTGTTTTATAGGTAGGATGATGGCACAAAAATTAATATTTTAACGCAATATATATTCTATTATAGTAGATAAAGATCCTTATCATTGTAAACATTTTTAGTGTCATGACGACTACAATTCTCTGTCACTGTTCCTACTTTCACCATCCAATAGAAATAATACAACTGTAGTATGTTCTTTTTGATGTAATGACAATGGAAAAACTGAAGAAGGGATAAATCTTTTTTTGAGGGAACGGGTTGATTTACCACTAAGTATACATACATATATAAGCTTGAAAATATGACCGATTCAATCTGGTATCTATTTAGTTATTCATATGGTTTTATATAAACACGAATTCACACACACTTGAAAATTTATTTTATAAACAAATGAATATTAGATACAGGGTGGTAATGTGTTACATGAATTATGTGTGGTTATAACCAAATTCGATTACAATAAGGCAATAAATCAACTTATTACACTGTCTTCCTATTAATTACAACCAACGATCTTAATGTCAATAACAGAACAATGTGACGTCATATTGCTTTGTTTAACAGTCCCACTGCAGCTTGACAGGTAAGGTTCATTCAGCACTAGGGATTAGTCAAACATGACATTGCCTACTCGTTATTCACCAAACAGTGTCGACTTCTTAGTTATACATGTAGTTAGTTTCGAGTTAAATAATTCCCTAATTCACGTCTTAAACTTAGATATTTAGCGATGGGCGTTCCAAGGTTCATATCAGTCGATCTACAACTTTTATGATATAGTGAAGTATGTATACCTTAAACCTAGTAAAGAAAAAATCTTAACCAGTTAACTATGGGTAGATTATAGAGTTGTGGTGAGTGCAATCCAGTAAATTTAGTGGAATCATTCACGACTAATGTAATACTTCTTTTACGTACTAATTCTTTCAGAGAAGTGGCTTCTTTGATTTCACATTTATATGTTTATTGTTGCAGAGTTTTAAAATTTTCTAAGATTGTCGAACGTTTTCTACCTTAAAGTTAACATTTCTTCTTAGATTGGCTTAACCTTTTTTCAGTGTTAAATCATATATAGTGCAAATATAGGCTTTATTTATGAACGCTAAATGTTAGAACTGTGGACATTAGAATAATTAACTATATACATAAAAATATGGAATTTGAGTATCTCTTTCAATAAACAATAAACGGTCACAGTATGTCAGCGGAAAGAAAAATTGCAACACACAAAGCGTCCGCTTAGATTTAAAGAATAAACTGATCACTTTCTTAATTCGTTAACAGTGATGCTTATGACTGAACAGTTTATTGAAAACAAAGCAATAATATTACAGGGGATATAACGATTTTACATAGTCAATGGAAAACGGTACTGACCATGTGCATATGGTTCTCACCATAGATCGCGTTTTACTAAATATTTTCATGGTCGAGGTATAATATAGTTGGTTATATTTCATTTAAAATGTGCACAATTTATTCCCAAATAAAAACATAACCATCTGTAATTACTATTGTCAAATAAATCGGCTTATAACCCTAATTCTTGTATTAAACCCAAACCTTATAACAAATTCTTAACCCTAGATACTAAAGCTACTCCATATTCCCAAAGAGTATTCCTATTACTAACTAGACATTATGAATGGTAATGCTAATTTTAATTCATATTGCAAATGCTATTTTTAGCTTGAAGTCGTATTAACACTAAAGGACTTAGTGCTAATTCTTACTATAAATTCCATGTTTAACCTTACATCGTATGATTCCACACTTTTTAAGATAGAATCATATTCTTTTAAACAACAGTTATGCCTGACGTTATTACATATTTTCAATTCAAATTCACCGTAACCTTCATACTAATAGGGTATGTATAATTGGTTCTTTTGGCAAATTTGCACTGTCCTTTGTGTCATTTTTGATCGCTACTGCAATACACTGTAGCCCAAAGGACTTATTCTTGATTTTATTGGAGTAACCAGGTAAATAAAATCTACCTTAATTGATAGTTGCCAACAATATCAATAACGTAGATATTGCTTCACTAGAACTCTAAGAATTATCACTTAAAATTAATCAATTAGGGCATGTGAATGTCATTAGCAGGAAGAGTTTTGTAAAAATTATTGAGTTGCCAAATTATGTTAACATAAAGGATTTCTTACTGACAAACTGCACAATATGCAACTTAAGGCGATCATGCGAACTAAATGAAACTGTTCACTGTACTTGCGTTTACTTATGAATAGCATGAAAAGAGTTATTCTAAATTTTATGAGAAATAATGGCTCATCATAATTAGATGCTGCATTATTCATTGAATTTGACATTACAAATAGATTTGAGTTAGGTGGCAGCAATAGCATACATTTGCTGAATAGGTCTACATTAGGAAGAAACAATTGTTCAATGCTTCATAGTTTTCAGTGGTTATTTAACCCAAATCAACTGGTTATATCAAATAATTTGTGCCATTATAATGAATTACAGTGAAAATAACATGTATCATATGCATAGATGAATGTCATTTATGTATCACGAACTGATTTTGTTCAAATAATAATAAACTTCTAATTATACTGACATTTTGTAACTGTAACAAATTTAAAACATAAAGATACAATAATACAATGAATTCCTGTTTAAATATCCACTTAATTTCACTTCGAATGAATGAATCTGTGAGCTGTCATCCATACACGATTTTACAGTGTAGTCTGAAATTTATTACCTTCTCTGGTACACCATATTATCGAAGAAGGCTCCATACTGTTCGCCTGTTTACGTTGTCAAGTGTTTTATTAAAGTCAAGGAGGTTGATGTGATGAGTTTTATTGAATTGATTGTTCAACAATGATCCGCAGTATCACGATTTGATCAGTACACAATCGGTGCTTGTAGAATCCGGCATGTTACTGTAAACGTTTGGCATCGACGGGATTTCGCATTCGCTTCAACAACATTCTATTGAAGATTTCTTCTAGAACTGAAAATAGAGTAATTTAACTGTAGTTCTCACACCCGTTATGATCTCATTTATTTGGTATCCTGATAATGTATTATTGTTTCCGATCTGTTGGCACTTGTTATTCCACCCGAATTCTCTTGAAGTGAATGTGGAGCATGTTTGCAGTTACTTGTGTATGTGACTTGAGTGCCTCGTTAGGTTGTTGGTGTGTTGTCTGATCCCGCTGATTCGCTACTCTTGATTTGTCGGATGACCATGTTGATTCCTCGGATTGTTGGAGGGTCGACATTTACAAGGAGATTGTTAGATGATGGTTTTGTGACTGGTGGTGTGTTCAGTGAGGCTGGTCTATTGAAGAGTTTATCGAAGTGCTCTACTCACCTGTTTCTCTGTTGTTGGGTCTCAGTGATTGGTTTGGCTCTTTGTTTTTGATTGATCGTGCGGGTTGATTGTATTTTCCAGACAGTTTATTCGTTGTGTCATATGGGTGTCTCAAGTTTCCTTCTCTTGCAGTTTTTTCCCCTATCTTTTTTAGGATCAATAAAATATGTTTTTAGATATATTCTAAAGATAGTCAAAGAATAAACAGCAATTTGAAGGTTTATCCAGGTTAATAACAAAGATAAGGATGAAAATTATTCAAAAAGTGGACTAATTTTGATTATTTTAGTTGATAGGTTAATTTAAAGTTATTAATAACTGTAGAAGATAAGATGCTGATAAAATATAAGTTACTAGTTGATAATATATTAATTACATAGTTACTACTATGAGTAGAATTCTGTTAGTTCATAATTTGTCTATAACAACTCATGCCAGGAATTGGAAGTTTGCATTGCAGAATGTCAGAAATACATCAACATATGCTTTTTCGAGCGATCAATGTCGTATATGATACAGAGTCTTTTATTGACTAGGAACCTGAAATGTCATGCATAGACAGTGTAGAACAAACAAATTTCATGTATATTTTGTAAGTTATCATCTACAATTACAGTTAAAACAAATACAGTATTTCAAGAACAGAAAACAAAAATATCATGGAAGTAATGAAGTGAGTTAGTTGAGTTATTTGATCAGGCATTGAAAAAGACGATTTAAAACATAATTATGAATATTAATAAATTAATAAAATAACTTAGACATTTAACTGTTGATATTTTGTTAGTAGTACGGTGTCAAAATACTTGATGACATAAAGAAAGATTTTACTTATAAACTGACATGTTTCTTTGTATAAGACTTATAGCTAATCAAGAACAAAAAGCCTATTATTATTATTATTATTCAGCACACATCTGCAAATTTTGTAACTCCTTAAAACACCCGCTTGAATCGTACTACTTATTTAATATCCTCCTTAATAGATTTAATATTAATATTGAAGTTGGATTGTGACTGGCAAGTGGAATCCATGAAGCGCGTTTTGTCCCATTCGGGACTCGTATGGTGAGTGTACCTGCATCCTAATGTTGATATTTACACTGGGATTCGAATTCAGTCCGTTTCGTGTCTAATACTACCACTAGACTACTGAGTCCAGACAGTCACACTTGTGCAATGAACTTATAAGTATTAGGATGAATTTGTATATTTCCATTAATTTGCTTTAGACTGAAGTCGGTCAAACTTTATCGCTATGTGTGCATCTTGGATTCCACATGACAGTCACAATCCAACTTAAATAATACTTGTGAATAATCGCTACATTGAGGCAATCCGCTCAGGATGCATATATAGTAAAAGAGATTGGCCAGCCTCAGTCTACAACAAATCAGTGGGAATATACAAATTCATCCTAATAGATTTAATATTAAGTTAGCTTATTAACCGAGAAATTAATATACATATTTAATTCTGAGGAACAGTGATACTACGTAAATAGGCTGAAGTTAGTATATTGTATATTGTACATAGTGTTTTTTAAGTTATTTTTCTGTTCAATTAGTACTACAATAATCACTAAACACACAGAGATGTGTTCATCTGGTTAAGTTTCATCATGGTTTGTCTTTAAAACTGTCGATTAAAACATGAGTTGATTGAAGAATCATTTAAACTGAACATCATGATAGACAGAAAAATAATGGAAACTTTACATAGTTATAATTACTATTAATTTTTGCTGGTTGATTAGAAGGAGTTGGTAGGAAAAGTCTTCCTTGGCTTACATTACATACTAGTTGACGTTTGTGAGAAAGGAATTCAGTGTATTTCGAAAAAATCTGATGCTTTTTAGGCGTTCCAACTGACTGCTGTCATGAGATCCAAGTATAGTTATACTTAGGCTAGCAATCACATAACTACTTGTTTATCGAAAAAATTCTATTATCAGTAGAGGTTAGATAATACTCAGTGATAATTCAATATAATTATTGATTAGTCTGTTAAACAGGGCTATACAGTCCTATTTATAGGATACTCAGTAATAATGTCAACAATCTAATGATAATATCATCATCTTTTGCTATTTACAAATGATTCTCTCCATTAAAGTATTCAATAAATGAATTTATTTTATTTTATTTTATATTAATCAACTAGAGATTCGATTGTTTTATTTGCATGTGAACAAACCAGTTAAGCATATCACTTTAATAAAACAGTGTATAAAGCCTTTCTAGTATTTTGAACGGAAAAATTATTTTGTAACCGATTTAATTATTGACTAGTGAACCTTAGACTAAAGTTTTCATTAACATTTAAGTTAGTTGGAAATAAGTTTACATTGATGGAAATAACTTAAAGGATTGGACAGGAATTGTGATGTGGTATGCAACTGTTCGTTGTAATAAAAGATGATTAGGCTAAAGAGTATAACTTTTTGGAAAAATCTTCGAGTTATTATTGCAAATCATTTGATCGAATATTTCTTATTATTTACTTATTCTACACGTTATCAGCAATATCCTACTAGTTGACTTCAGTTGTTATCACCTAGTGAATAGGGTTAGATAGATTTAGACCAGACTGAAAAATATCAACTCGTTGTCGAATGTCATTAGATCACTTTGTCACATTATTAGTATGCGAATCACTGATAGTTGAGATTCATTATTAATAATTGTCTTACATAAAGACAAGATTAATCGGTGCGGAAACACAACCCCGTTAAAATCAGACCCGGAATTGGCGGCTACTGTATTACTTCCAGGCTACTGAGGTCTATATATGTTGCTGAAACTCATCGAGAACAATGAAGGTTGGACCGATAGAACTGGATAAAGAAAATGGAATATCAAAAATTGACTGAAGTTGAGAATGTGAAACACTCATCCACCAATGTGCATATCTTGTTACATTAGACTAAATCAACCACTAAATAACAATATGTCTGTCATATTACAGTATGTACATGAACATAGCCAAGTACCAGCAGATACATCATTGGATATAATTTATGTTGAAAACAACTAAATATCGGTACAGTAAGTCACCAAAAATGTATGCAATAAAAAATAATGGAACAAACGGAAGTACAATAAAAATATAAGTGAACAAGAAAGTATCTAATGAGACTTCGTTTAGCTAAGAATGTAGGCAACAGTGATTTCTTACAGTTAAAGTTCATTTGAATTTTGTAAATGCAATATAAAACTACATCAGAAGCCACATTGGCTTCGTCCAGGCTAATGTCTTATAGTGTTTCGAAGCATTAAGTTCACAATCCCTCGAACCCTAACTAATAAGTTGTGATATACTAACAGAAAATAGTCCTATACACATTTCCTTCATATGAAAATTATGATAATTAAGAAAAAAATAATATTCGTCATGTTTTATTTGCATATTAAACGATTTATGCAATCCATTCACTTTATGTTTGCACACTGATTTACATTGAGGTTTATTATTTCGGTACCTTTAGCTGCCATTTTTTGGTCAAATATTCTATCCCTACCATACATTCACAAATTTCTGAATACTGTAGTTCTATGGTAGTAAGGTAGTGGATATACACTGAGAAGTTGTATACATACTAAGAAGAAATTAGCATTAAGGTCATAAAATTATCAGACCAAAGTCAGTTTGTGATATGAAACTGTAATGTACAAATATCAGTTTATCTATTGTCTTAATTTACTGGTGAAATTATAGAAACGTTAATTGTAAGGACTCTGTTATTACTATGAACACTAAACAACGCTGTTTCGTGATATTTTATACTTTTGACCTTATTAAAAGCTTATGTTATGAATCGCCATGGTGAGCTTAAACTTTTTCCTGCTCAATTTTTACTGTATTAGTACTAAAGTATTTTTTATCTATAATCATTACTCTTTGTTCCAGTTTTTTTTTTCACTTTACTTTTAGATGATTGATTATAAAATGTGAATGGAATCACTCGCCACTACATTTTATATTTCATTTCAACAAATATGACGTCTTAGTTCCCATTACTAATGAAACATTAGTTTAAATTGTCTGTCTCCTATACAATCATTGACTGCTCTAGAACGTTTTTAAAGATGCATCATCGTCACTGTCTATATCAACTCCATTACACAATCTATTATAGACAATTATGTACGTATAGGACTATTTCTGATAGTAATAACGGATCAGCTACGAAAAATAGAATGGGGAGTTGGATTGAAAAACTTTTCTACCCATTGAAATCTGATCATCTGATTACTCTGATGTTTATTTGCTGAACCTAGACTACTCTGACAATTAAACGAATGTGATTGTCCTATTCATGATAAATGAAATTTCAGAAAATTCACTGATCACAAAAGTAACTTCCTTTAGTTAAAGCTCTATTATAATGTTTGTTTATTAAACATAGTATTGTACGTGATTATAGATTATAAATCAATTGTAGTGAATAAGTTTCTATCATTATAATCCATATTATTAGATATTAAATAATTGGACGGACTAATTTTTGCGATGGTGTAAGTAGCTATCAATGCCCTTTCATCCTGCACACTTATTTATTATAAAAATTATTCACTATACAATGAAAATTACGAATAATGAAATGACACGTTTCATTTTCATACACTATTAATTGTCTAACAAATTCTTCTTCTCTTCGATACCCGACAGCCGCAAACATCTTAAAAATATTACAAGCCTCACTGTTCAAGATTGACAAATAAGACGATATTACTACGATAAAGTTGATAACAATACCATCTTCTTTATTGAACTATAATCAAGCTACCCACTAGTAGTTTGTAACTAAGTTTTTGATTGAATAGAGGGGGGGGGGGAGAATTGAGTAAATTTCATACCTTTAAAAATTTAATTTCAGTAGGCTTCATGATGCTTATAACAATTATGTAACTGTAATGCTATCATGTATAACTATAAATGTTACCGACATCCATATCCCTCACAGATTTTTTTTAAAATGCAAGCTTTAAACGTACAATTCGAATAATTAATGAACCATATCTTTTAAAATAATGACCTTTTATTTATGTTAACAACCTAAACAATCTTGTAAATTGGTAATGTATTATGTAATTTGTTTTACAATATATTTATGAATACCATTATATATATATATATATATATATATATATATATATATATACATGTGCATACTTTCACATGAAGTAAGCTTCGATGATGATAACCAGAAAGAGTGAAAATTTCTCAATTAAACTAACCAGCTCATAGAATACAACACTACCAGAACAAGTATATTATTTGTCTTGATAAATACATTCAAATTAATGGTCTATTCATCGTTAGATATCAGTTACCTAAATATTCAGTCGGTATGTGACTATCTCAAAAATTATCAGCCTACGTAAAAATTCATCTACAAAATTATATAATGACATACATATACGCATATAAACGGAATTAACTCTAAAATGGTAAGTTCCAGAATGTTGTATTTCATTAAAAGGTCAATCAAATTGTAGAAACAAACAAACAAATACGATTTACAGTCACGTGACCAATTAACTATTTATACATTCTGTCATTCGATCGATGGATATATGAGTTAATAGATGAACCATCGAAAGTGGATACAGTCATATTCAACAAGAGAAAATGATTGATCTTAGTTATTTTGAATGTTAAGATTCAGTTAACTGACTGACTTACTATTGCGGTTATGATTATTGATTTTTTTCAAAAGTTATGGCAATATGAATGTGTCTAGAGATATGGTAATTTGATATCACGGATTGGTCTGGATAAAATAATTGGTGATCACCAGGAAGCACTGGACAGCTGTTTTGTCGTAGTATGGGACCCTTCGGCAGTGTGCATTCACTACCCCATCAAGGATTGAACCCAGGACCCTCTGGTTGTGCGGCTAATGTCTAGACATTAGACCACTGAGTCAGCTCACAACAGTTGCTACATCTAATTCAGTCAATTCGCGATACGTTTAGGCGACCTGATGTAGTCGTGGATGCGCACGGCTAATATTCCTACTTGAACAGAATAGATGTCCAGGGCTTCCTGGTGATAAGTCAATCAATGCCTGTTACCTCATGAGGAGCATAGGGTGAATTAGAAATATCAATTGTTAAGAGCTGACTCAGTGGTCCTGGTGATTAATCGTTGTCTAATTCAAACCAATTTACGATAACTTGACATTCATCAATTTCCACAATACCTAGTTACAATGTCTAGAGACGATCTACCTTCAGTGGTAGAGCAACATTTTCAATGTTCACTGAGTGTAGGTTGCATGTAGCATTTCTGATTCATCTCCCACTGATTTAGTTAGTGACTGCTGCATATTAGGACGAAGTATTCATGCTACAATGTCTACCATACTTTTGTTTGAAATACAGGATGTTGGATTCCATTACCCTATGTTCGCAAGTGACAGTTGTAGATAAAGCTAAGAGCTCTAAATAGAACCTTTAACGAAAATTACACTTTAGAAGCAGTCAACACTAATCAAATGAACAAAAAAAGAATGACAATGTTGGGTATGAAAATATCCACCTTGTGATTATCTTTAGAAATGGTACTATCTAACTATCAAATAAAAATGCATGTACATTTTTAATGGTATATAATTTAAATGTGTACGAGTGGGTGGGTAAGACTATGAGGCAGTAGCGCGGTTGTTACAGGTTTCAACTTTTAAGCTATCAGTTACGATTCCGAACTCAAATCTATCTAGATTTGTGCAACTAAATAGAATATCACTGGCCGTTACATTGAGTGTGGATTGACGACTGGTACATGAATTTATATTTCACAAATAAATCGTCCAGTAGATGATAACATTGTGTAGTATGTATAGATGTGTAGACAAGAGTTCAAAACTTTCCTTCACTATTAAAAAAATTTGATGCAAAATAAAAAAGTAAGTTTCAACCATATGTTAAACACCACTATTGATTAATGTCTTAGGAAACTTATTCTAATTAACTTGATGTTGTAAGTATCAATATCCTGTTGTATTCATTTCATGAAATAACTTATCTTGAGTCAGTGCGATTACTGTAGACAATTGTATTATTAGTTGAGTGACGTGAGTAAATATCGGTTACGATGGTGTGAAATTCTATCCATTTTCTTCCCTTCGATTCTAAGTTTCAAAATTATTTTATACCTTTAATTCCTTGAATTCATTTTCCACTAATCATCTTAACTACACTGGATCGTTTTTACTACCAATCATATTACTACATGGTATTCATTTTGTTGGTCTATTTTCTGCACTAAAGGTAATGTGACACTTTAGATAGGTGAATATGAAGAACTCTAGGCACTTGAACTGACGCAGTCAATCTCATAATTAATGCTTTTTACTGACTTCTGATCTAAGGTATGTGTAAGTCATCTTCAGAGACACCACTCTCAGTGGGATAAACTGGAATTTTGGTGGACGTCAGTCGCACGATGAAGACAACTCTTATACGCTATCAGACACACTGTTGGTTACGGTGGATCTACACTTGATTGCCTGGTGAGAACTTGAATACGCACTGCTGAGGAGCCCCCAGCTCTCCAGTGATTAATAGTTGTCTAACCGTGACCGATTTGTGATACCAAATTCAAGATTATTTCCAATAGTAATAATTATGTAACTAATATGTTATCAGCTATGAATAAGCATGTCGTCAACATCTCAATCGGGAAATTCCCCCTTATATTTGATGGTAACTTGGATAAGCTTGCAAACTGCTGTATAATCTGTAGTCGATTTTGGAATATATATATATATATAACAATTTCTATGTTATGTAAATGATGTATAAATCTACATTTGGTCATCTATAAAGTGAAATAAACAAGAGAAATTAGGCAATTCAATTCTGAAATACAAGTGATATAGGAAGATAGCTGTATTTCTCAAGAGTGATTTTTACCTGTGTAAGACAGGTAGCAGTAACTGAAAAATGATAAATTCGCATGAAAACTAAAACTGTTCTTGGCAGATTCAGTATACGAAAAAAGAGTGAATAAAGATTTGGTAGTAAGTCACAAGATAAGGACAAAATATAAAAGTATCAGGCATACATGTACTCAACCAAGTTCATTAACAGTTCTTTGGAATTTCTACATAACAAAAGCTTTCGCTTTGATATTCTTATCGTTCTTGGTTATATTTAAAAATACATCGAGCTATATTGGTTAGTACACTCATTTTATTAGATCCTCTCATAAAAGGCACATCATTTTGAGAACATTAAGAATAAAGTGGAAAAAACTAAGATTCGTGGGAGAAACTTATACTGCTAACTGTAACGGGATATCAAAGAGGTAAGGTATCTCCCATGGACAACCAGAAACTACAACAATGTCGCTTTTCTACATAACAGAGTTAGAGAGTCGATCCAAAAAATACAACACCACATATTATCCTACAAATCGCGGTCGCTAATTGAAGAAACATGAGTATCAAGCTATCATTTCAATAATTACTCAAATAAAGTCCATGTGACCAGCCTCAGTGGTCATTCTTACGAGTCATCAAGATCACCAGGTTCCCTTAAAAAGCCAATTGAAATATATTCGTATTAAGTTGTCTCTGTTGCCCAACAATATTATGCACTGATCCTGTTTAGTATTTTACAGTTTAACAACGACAGCGACTTGGTCCCGAATCAGAAGAGTAGAGGAGATAGCAAAATGTATTGAGAAAATAACAGCAGAAGGCAAAAGCAAAGCAAATAATTATACTATAGATTATATAAACATCGATATAGAATATTCCAGAAACTTCTCGATTGTTCGTTAGCTCTGATTAGTTAAGGATGGACCAATCACAACACAGCTTCGTGAGCAAGTTTTAAGCACACTCTAATCAAGATCGTTTCTAGCTAACAATCCGTTAGTAGAGTGAATCAGAAAATGACAAGTGTTCTTATGTCATTAACAGAACTTAATGCCACCCTGGCTAACATGGACACAATAGCAAAAAACGTTTCACTTGCTCACATATTAGATTCGAAATACTTTAGACAGAAAGTTTCATCAAAATAGCCGTTGAGAAACATTGATTTGATAAACATGTTATCATAAGTCCTCATACAAGATTCATAGAAAGCTATTAAGGGCTACAACGAAATTTAGCACAGACGTAGTCAATCATGTACAACGTAGAAACCTGCATATGCATGCACCAGTCGAAGTTGCTAAATCTCATTAGCACAGCAAGGTGAATACCAAAGTAGTAGATGCAGTAAGTGGTGGTAAAAAATTAAGTATAGGAAACTTGATTTTGAACGAAAGAATTAATTCGTGAGATGAAATGTATAAAATAATTTTAAGCTAAGGACTTAAAGGGAGAGTAAATGCATCTGCTCATAAATGCAATGTTTGGAAAGATTCTGCTTATTTTAGAACTTTCAAGTAATAATTTAGTCAGTGAAAAGACTGAAATAAAAATGTGAAATTCGTATACACTTGATGATCGAGGAGAAACAAATTCTGAGGATAAATCCAATGCCTTAGAATTCAGCTCACTTTTGCCAGGTACTGAATTCATGAGTTACACCTTGTGTGTGGGAGCTAAAGAAATTATCCAGGATATTAAGATATGTAGGTAAACTAGAATCAGAAACCCTTACTGCTTAACAATCAATTCGCGGTAATGAAGATCGTCATAGACCTTTGGTTTAAGAGGAGGCAATAAAATTGGTTGTTGAGTGTACAAACTACTTGTTCCACGAGATGAGAATTGGTTGTGGAGAAGATGGAGCTGAGTATTTCTAGCCATCATCACTTCTAGGTTATCATAATAGTCATAAGGCCTTATCACCAGGAACGATATTCTAATATTGGACGTTTCTTAATTATTTGTCTGTTGCCAAGAGATAGTGTCACTAAAGATGTTAGTTACCTATGACAAAAACTTTACTATCAGCACATTAGAGTATGAATTACACCCCACCTAAACTTTCCAGTTTATATGATTCAGATCAACACTTAATTATTTCCAGATAAGTACAAACGATACAACTAATCAAAATAGTAAGTTAACTAATTTAAGGAAAATTTATGATGCAAGCCCCCCATCAAGCCATAACTATCTTAGCAGGGTAAATAGGTAATTAATGAGAAAAAGAATATGAATAAGAACCAAATATGATAATATAACTTATATGTTTCATAATACTTATTACTCAACATCGAGACCAAAATAAGCGGTGTAGATTTAAACCTGTAACCAGAAACAAATAATAACTGACCTGTATGATAGTATTCAGTTGTATTATAAATGAGTACACAAGAGAGGTAATTTACAAATCCCACAAGAGAATGCAAGGGAAAAAAGAAAAACAAACGAACAACAATACAGTGGGACGAATTGACATGTTAAATTTTCAGGAATTAAGATGTATTTTATAATATATCTTCGTGACATCACACTAAACAAAATCAAGTCCCCAAAAAAGTTATGATTATGAATGAAAATCGAATATATATATATATATATATATATATATATATATATATATATATATATATATGCATGAGATACACACACAGAGAATATGTGTAAGAATGAAGGAGAAAGAGAGGGATGAAGCAGAACTGTAAATGTAATGTCATTAAAACTTCGAAACTATTTAACAATAACCTAGAAGAAATAAAACTAGAAATGATTATTTTTAAGATAATACAGTAGTCAATCAACTATAAGTAAATACGCGTAAATATACACACAAGTATAACTTTAACCCATAAAATTTGTAACAACGATGAATCTCTACAATGTGATTAGAAAAGACATTCCAAAAATGAGAGATGAAGAGTATATGTCAAACTTTAAATATTAGTGTTTATATGATTTGAAACTTAATAATATTACATACATACATACATCAGACAGTAATACTGCAAGCAGGGCATCCTGGGAGGGAGACCTCGCTACACAGGTACACACATTGTTGTACAATTTAAAGTACAAACATTTATGTAAACAAATCCATGTTTTTTTTATACAAGACAGCGCACAAACAATATCGTAGAGTAGCAATTGGTATGTGTGCAATGAATGCGATTAAATTGTGATTACACGTAATTTATAAATGTAGATGAATAAACGAATGAGAAGTGTACAAATTGTAAAGTGATGTAAATATATATATTTAGTATTGTCAGAAAGAACCAAAATAAAGGGAACAGAGCGGTGCAAAATAATATTTTTTTAAAATCCGTGTACAAAAGGCCCTCCTCTCATCCCACCTCCGAAAAAAAACATGAAACTGTCACATATACAATAGATTATACACACAATCCTTCATACATAAATAATTACAACAGAGATATACATATGTATAGTCCAGGCGAATCCCATCATTATCTAACAATGAATACTATACATTCATGTATCACCAAGTTAGTTAAATCATACTGAATGAGAATGCAGAAACAGATAGACAGAACGGAGTAATTATATAATAGAATAAATATGTATATGTATATATATATATAAGTACAAAGTGGTTGTTACGACTAGGTACGTAAGCAATATGAAAAAGGTACTGAATCAAAGCCTCAAAATGAAAGCTAAGACTATGGATGCAATGTTCATATCACAATGAAGCAAATGATGCACACTACTGATATCCACGAAAATACATTTACACAAAAGTACAAAAGGGAGGAAGGCTGTAAGCTACTAATTCCTATTTTAAGCATGAACACAAAGAGAAAGCAGTTGCATAAACGTACGTAATTACTATTATTATAAATGACAAGAAGCGAGCTTTATTTTTACAAAAGAAACAATAATAAAGAGAGAGCTACTGTGTACACGCACAAACAGACAGATAGACAAAGATGAAACATTGGTTGAAGTAAATACACAACGAGAGTATGTGAAGAAATAAAACTAAACTATTACGAAATGAATAATGTATGTTTTGGAATACATAAATATGTATATATATGCAGTAAATGTTGTTCCACTTCACTTATGTATACACTGTATATCATAGTAAGTTATGTGCGATGGCCAGATTTCTCATTCGATGATACCGATTTGTGAGGGGTATTTCCAGAATCATTGTGTTGCCCCACTGACATACCGTTACTATCATTATTCGATCCAGACTTACTAACTACCGGAGCCCCATTATTATTATTGTTATTACAATTGCTGGTATTACTGTTATTATTGGGAGTTGTTTTAGAAACATGATTCGTTGAAGAATTGTTATTGGAAACAGATAAACTAGTATTATTACTATTTGGTGAAGATCCTTTTCCCGTATTATTAGTATTATTATTATTTCCTGTAACATTGTTATATTTTTCCAATTTCGCAATAATATGCTTGCCATAGTTGAATTTCCTTAAAACATTTTGCATAGGACGAATACGATTAATTAATACACGACGTTGCTCAGTGTCGGCTAACTCTAACATACGTTGAACAACATAATTGGCATACTGATCTTTCATCATATCAACAAGAGATGAAGAGTTATTTGTCGTAAGTGAAGAAGTATCCCCAGCACCAGCGCTACCACTACCATTGATATTCACATTTGCGACTGGATGCAGAATTTCTTCAATAAGAATAGCTCTTTCGGATGGTGCAGCGTTGGCGATCGCTTTTTCCATTACATTGGATGCAAATTTATGCGAACTTAAAGCGCATACTCGACCGCGTAGATTTTGAATAATACGTGATTTATCTTCATTGGAACCATGCTCTAAAACATGCTATCAAATGAGCAAAAACACATATATACACTACTACATACAAACAAGAGACTTAAATGCATTTATACATATATATAAAACTCTGTCTAGGATCCCCCCTAGGGTCACTGCCGATCCTAAGCCCGGATAAACAAGTAGGGTTAGGCATGGGGTTAGTAACTCCATCCTGTAAACAATAATAACTATAAAAACTATTTTTATCCATTTCAATTCAATCCTGAGAGTTGGAAGGTCTTCAGTTCGAAGAGTTACGACGCCTCATGATGAAAGCCGAGTTCCTTCGGAAGTCATGTGGCCGATTCTCCGTCTGACACCAGAACAACAATTAGTATAAGCAGATGGAATGTTTGCACGATGTAGGAGATAGGGAGAAACATCCAAACAGATGAAGAAACGAAAAGATACAACAATGATACATGGAATGCGTGGAACAAATTGGTTACAAGTTGGACAGCAAAGATTAACTTCAGGAGAGGTACTGTTGTACACCGAGTACGAAAAAAAAGCACCTCGCACATACAAGGAGTGGCATTAATGCTGTCCCAAGAAGCACGGGAAGCACTTATAGAATGAGAACCTCAAGGACATAAGATCGCCAAAGTATCCTTTGAGATAAAGACGGAGGGGATCACAACGAACGTCATCCAGTGATATGTACACACCAACGACAGCCACGAAGACGATAAAGACTAGTTCTGTGAGAGACTGCAGTCAATCGTTGAGAAATGCTCAGTCAAGGAGCTGACCATTTTGATAGGAGACCTAAACGCCAATATTGGAGTGACTAACACTGTATATAAATATATCATGGGACGACATGGACTGGGAGGAAGGAACGAAAATAGTGAGAGGTTTGTAAACTTATGTGCCTTCAACAAAAAGTCTATAGGTGGAACCATATTTTCACACAAATGAGTACACAAAGTTACATGGGTTTTACTGGATAATACTACGGAGAACCAAATCGACCACATCGGCACCATCAAGAAGTACCATGGAAGACGTGATAGCGAAAACAGATGATGTAGCTTCAGACCATCATCTGGTAGTGGCCAAAATGAAACTGAAGCTAAAGAAAAACGGGACAACTGAAGCAACTAAATTATAAAAGTATAATACAACTATTCTTTGGAATACTAACAAATTCAGTGAATTTAAGATAACTCATAAAAATAAGTTCTAGCCCTTTGACGATCTACTAAAAGAAGATGAAACTAATATGGAGGACAAATGGGAAGGAATTAAGGAAGCAATAACTTCAACATGTCAGGGAGCTTTCGGTTGCAAGGAGCGCCAGAATAAGGAATGGAGCTCTGTTGGTACAACTGATAAGATCCATAAAATAAGAAACAAGAAGGCGACATTTAACAATAGCCGAACAAGAACACAGAAAACCAAGGAACAAATCAAATACGTAGAAACACACAAGCAGATAAAAAGGAGCAATAGATTGGATAGACGAAAATACGTGGGAGACCTAGCAATTGCAGTGCGGAAAGCTGCGAGGGAAGGAAACTTCAGGCCCCTATATGACACAACGAATAAACTGTCTGGAAAATACAATCAACCCGCACGATCAATCAAAAACAAAAAAGCCAAACCAATCACTGAGACCCAACAACAGAGAAATAGGTGAGTAGAGCACTTCGATAAACTCTTCAATAGACCAGTCTCACTGAACACACCACCAGTCACAAAACCATCATCTAACAATCTCCTTGTAAATGTCGACCCTCCAACAATCCGAGGAATCAACATGGTCATCCCACAAATCAAGAGTAGCGAATCAGCGAGATCAGACAACACACCAACAACCTAACGAGGCACTCAAGTCACATACACAAGTAACTGCAAACATGCTCCACACTCACTTCAAGAGAATTCGGGTGGAATAACAAGTGCCAACAGATCGGAAACAATAATACATTATCAGGATACCAAATAAATGAGATCATAACGGGTGTGAGAACTACAGTTAAGTTACTCTATTTTCAGTTCTAGAAGAAATCTTCAATAGAATGTTGTTGAAGCGAATGCGAAATCCCATCGATGCCAAACGTTTACAGTAACATGCCGGATTCCACAAGCACCGATTGTGTACTGATCAAATCGTGATACTGCGGATCATTGTTGAACAATCAATTCAATAAAACTCATCACATCAACCTCCTTGGCTATAATAAAACACTTGACAATGTAAACAGGCGAACAGTATAGAGCCTTCTTCGATAATATGGTGTACCAGAGAAGGTAATAAATTTCAGACTACACTGTAAAATCGTGTATGGATGACAGCTCACAGATTCGTTCATTCGAAGTGAAGACCGATGGCTAACAAGGCTGTTTACTATCGCTCATCTCTCTTGCCCCTCCCTCCATTTATTTCGTGATTGACTGGATTCTGGAAACTGAAACATCTCAAGGTAAGCATGGAATACAGCAGATAACATGGATGCAACTTGACTTGAACTTTTTGCAGATGACTAACCTATCTCTTCTATCCCACAAACAGCAGTAAATGTAGGTGATGACGTACAGTGTAGCAACAGCTTCTACAGCTGTCAGTATACCACAACATACACAAAAGGATAAGCAAGAACCTTAGATATAAAACAACAAGCATCAACTTAATTAGATTTGAAGGGGAACTTTAGATAATGTGGAAGCTTTTATATACCTAGGCAGCATCATCACCGATAAACATGGTGGATCTGAAGATGTAAAGACACGGATTGGTAAGGTAAGACAATAGGAGTATTTCTACAGTTGGAAAACATCTGGAACTCAAAACAGCTAACATCAAAGTCACAAGTTTCAACACAAACGTCAAGACGGTTCTATTGTATGGCACTGGAACTTGGAGAACTACGAAAAGCATCATTCGAAAGATACAGTTACCTATAAAAACAGCTGTTTGTGCAAGATGCTTCGGCCAGATACCATCAGTAACAACCTACTGAGATAGAAAACAAACCAATCAAAATCCCGCTGAGGAAGAAATTAGAAAAAGACGTTGGAGGAGGATAGGATACAATTTGAGAAAGTTACGAAGCTGCACCATACGACAAGCAATAACTTGGAATCGTTAAAACTAAAGGAAAACAAGAAGACCAAAGAACACAATGGTTCGGGAGTCGGAGGCAGACATGAAAAGAATGAATAGCTTTTGGAAACTGGGGAGGAGAGCTTGTAAGAGTGAAGGCTAGAGAATGCTGGTCAGTGGTTTTTGCCCCTAATTGGTTAACAGGCAGTAATATATATATATATATATATATATATATATATATATATATATATATATATATATATATATATATATAACCCGAACACTGCAAGATCATGCTCACTTGAATTACATAGTTGCCATATTGATCTTTGACTAAATGTTCCACTCCTTTGTGCAATTCATCGAGAATAGGACGTGTTTGTTCCGGCAAGCAATGTTCCAAAATACGCTGAATAACTCGACAACCATATGGATGTGATGAAAGTAGAACCACCTTGAAAAGAATAAGAAGAAAAAATAATCACAAACAATCGTTTTAGAAAGCTAAAACTTTCACTGAAAATACTGTTTTTCTTGGCTGAATAGTTGATTTAAAAAGGTTGTTCATAATATTTATCAATAAAATTCTTTTAAACAAAAGTCAACAGAAATAAGAAAGTGCATTTTATAGTTATGTGAAGTATCTATGATCAAAAACTTAAGTGCATTACCGCATCCCAGTTCTCCACACTGTGAAAGGGATATTTTTGATGGGATATCTGAAGAGGAAACTATATAAGATGTAATTGTGATGACCCAGGGGCGTGACCACAAAGTCGGAGTAACGACTGCTTGAGATCGATCACACACGACCGTTCTAAGAAGTAGCTTTAGAAAAGCCAGCTCTGTACCTTTAAATGCTTTACCACTAAAGATGGGAACCTATGGATTTAAGTGACGTCTGAACTTTTGGTGCCGACTTTTCTAACCCGGTCTTTTTGTTGTAGGAAAGCATTATAGCTAAATTGCTGGTCTTTTACGGACGTTCTTTACGTTTAAAGACCATATTTAATAATCATAAAGTAAAGTGCAGTGTACAACTGTACAGAATACTCGCATTTTAGTAGCTAGATGAATATTTCGATAATGTTATAAATTCCAGAATCATCGAAAAAGTAGGGCGATTGTTTTGGATTGGCAGTAACCTACTAGAGGTGATGGAAATTCCGAGAGAAGTGAAAAGGTCAATGAATTATACTAAATTACTTCCTGTGGTCAGACCAAGAGCAGACAAAGACCAGTCTTAAAGCAGCATACTGAGAAACACGTCTCAAACATTTCTGCATTGTTATAGATACATTTGAGTGAGTACGCATCAGTTGGTAATCAAATCAAGACATATTACACAGTCCTTTCCTGCATTATATAAAACAGATAAACAACGAAAACTAGCATAAAAAAATACGTACTTGACCACGAAAAGCTGAGATAATAAAATCAAGCTCCGAGGGTGAAACACATTCAATGCATTTCTGAATAACGTGATTTCCATTCTGATCTTTCACACACCGTGTCACAAATGGTCGTAGTTCACCAACTATGTGTATTTTTGCCTCGGCTGGTACAGATTCTAATGCCTTTTGTATAACACGACAACCATACATTTGAGTAGCAAACTCGACTACATGACCTTGCAAACGTTGAGATAAAAGCTAAAATAAAAAAAATTCTGTATAAGAATAATATAATAATGGCAATAAGCAAAATTAAAAATTAGAACAATTCACCTTAATTCATGTTTATGATCTAAAAAGTAGCTTTATTGCAGACGTTCTACAGGGAATGAACAAAGATCAAGCACAGGTTCGCGATTACACATGTGTGTTAGCTCAAGTTCCTGAACAAAATTAGCGCGATAACATCAAATTATCAAGACGAATATCAGAACATAATTCAACGAAAAGAAATGAAAACAGCACGTATGATACAGTAGTAGAACATATGATCTAGAGAAAGACAAAGAGTGAATCTACCTTTACCGCTATGACTGATTCTCAGTTATGTCACCCACTGTCTCTAACCACTGACTATGATTATCGCGTTGACCACAACCAGATAATCTGTACCTATCAACACAGCTCAGACTAGAAGTCGACGATTTCATGGAACGATGACACATCTCGGTTTGACCGACTTCGTTTCTCATTCCTCATACTTCTGTAGCAATTAACATCGTCTGTCGAGAGAGGCAGTGGTTGGGGATGTCCCAGTACCATTAGGCGACGAAGATCCAAAACTTCGCCAATCGACTTACTATCTCTGTTTAACTTCCGAGTTACTTACTCTATCGTTTTAGAATACACGAGCAGCTCTTTGAAGATTAATATGATCAAAGACCTGCAACCTACGCATATCAATGCATGTTTCACAACCATATGTTAATATAGGGTAGATTTCTGCACAGTATAATCACCATTTGTTTGGTAGGCAGGTACTTTGCCTGTTCCATAAGCGACGAAGATTGGAAAAAGCCAAACACGCTTTCCGAATTCGCCTCGGGATTTCGTTACATGAACTAAACATTAAACCATCACTATTTTCATTACATTTTAAGGTAAAAATGAAGTAAAAACAACGGTCACGGTAGCTGCTGTTCACCTAAAACACCAAGATCACATTGTTTGAAAAATTTAGAGCGTAAATATTGACTATAGTGCTTACCAAAAACGATTCGCAGACGACATAAAGAGGTAGACTAATGAAGGGTAAATGATGCAAAATAATTTGAAGAATCATTCAGATTATTAGTAATTAGTAGGTTAGGTGATTACGTAAATCCCGTGTAACTCAAATAATATGCATGAAAGTGGATATCCAAATTAATTTTATTACATGAAGTGTGAAGTAAGATGTGTGGTAATAAAACAAATGTGTTTAATGCAGACGTTTTATAATAAGCCAAAATATTGGTTTAGAGATGAGTGCTAGTCAAGAGTCGACACTCCTGGCAAGGATGTGGCATCACACTAATGAGAAGTTCCATATTAGAAGGAAACAACTGGCCAGTTCATCCTTGCTTTTCAAAAATGACTTTCTAAGTTAGTTCGTAATGAAACTATGAAAATCAGCAGTATTCACAAACCTTTTTAAGTTTCGTATAAGCACTGAACCGAAAATTACCTTGAAAGTAAGTAGCTTAAATAAAGAAACTGATCAAGAAAATTGCAAAAACTAAAAATAACCATACTTCTTTTTGCTCCTTTGTTCCAAATTCGAAGAATTTCTGTATCACATAATTCCCAAATACATCAGTCATTAGTTTGCCAGAATGTGGTAGTATTTCATTAAAAACTGAATTTTTCTCTGCTGTAGTAGCTGTTTCCAATTTTTGTTGTATAAATCGAGATCCATGCTGGTCACGAGCGAATTCAACCATATGATCACGTAACTCTGACAGATGCATATGCTGAAATCGAGCGCTTGAATTACGAAAATCTTCTAAAAGTTGACTACGGCTGGACACAGTTGTGACAACTAGTGGGGTAGATGTTGTGATATTCACACCTAAAATAAACAATTTTAAAGGTCTTATATATGTGACAAAATAGGAATGTTGACCTTCATACTACATAATACAGTCAATACTGATAAGCTATGAAATACAGTAAATAACTACAAAGGTGCTCTATATGTACTTTCATGATCGAACTTACCGACGACCGAACTAGGTCTTGAGGAGATAGTACCAGGTAAAGTTAAAGGAAGTGGTGAAAGTAAAGGAGCTGGAAGTCGCTGGTTGATATTTTGATGTGATTGAAGAGCCACAGCATAATTGGGGCTTTGTTGAACAGTTTGAGAATGTACAGCGGATAGTAAACCAGGACTACGACCAGTAGCAACAGGCATAAGAGGCGGTGGAACTGGAGCTCTATTTCCTAATAAAGCTGGATGGTTCACTCCAGCAGGTCGGAGATTAGGGTTAGGACCCATGCCAGGTGGTGGAGTAGCAGTAACGGCCACACCCGATGCAGCGGCAAATGCGGCAGCAAAAGCTCGATTTTTATGCAATGATGCTATAAAATAAATGATCAACATATAAAATTAGCTCGGTGAAAATGAGAAATCTTCATTAAAGTGCGATTTAGGACACTACAAAAATTTGCCAAATAAAACGGGTTTAGGCCATGGAGCTAGTAAAAGACATTCAGGTTTATGTATTAGGCCCGGGTTAATGACGAGTGAGTCAAATCTATCTATCTATCTATCTATCTATCTATCTAGCTATCTATCTATCTATCTATCTATCTATCTATCTATCTATCTATCTATCTATCTATCTATCTATCTATCTATCTATCTATCTATCTATCTATCTATCTATCTATCTATCTATCTATCTATCTATCTATCTATCTATCTATCTATCTATCTATCTATCTATCTATCTATCTATCTATCTATCTATCTATCTATCTATCTATCTATCTATCTATCTATCTATCTATCTATCTATCTATCTATCTATCTAGCTATCTATCTATCTATCTATCTATCTATCTATCTATCTATCTATCTATCTATCTATCTATCTATCTATCTATCTATCTATCTATCTATCTATCTATCTATCTATCTATCTCTCTATCTATCTATCTATCTATCTATCTATCTATCTATCTATCTATCTACTATCTATCTATCTATCTATCTATCTATCTATCTATCTATCTATCTATCTATCTATCTATCTATCTATCTATCTATCTATCTATCTATCTATCTATCTATCTATCTATCTATCTATCTATCTATCTATCTATCTATCTATCTACTATCTATCTATCTATCTATCTATCTATCTATCTATCTATCTATCTATCTATCTATCTATCTTCTATCTATCTATCATCTATCTATCTATCTATCTATCTATCTATCTATCTATCTATCTATCTATCTATCTATCTATCTATCTAGCTATCTATCTATCTATCTATCTATCTATCTATCTCTATCTATCTATCTATCTATATATATATTATATATATATATTATATATATACATATATATATATATACGCATCCTAAGTATGTTTGCATCATTACTGAAGGTGTCCAGGAAACTGGGTATTGGAAGCGTCTTCATCGAATAAGACTATATTGTCTGAGTATTCTAAATCAACAAATAAGCTACCTGGAAAGAGATCGATTCCTGAAAAGTTAATCGAAGAAAGTGTAGTCCCTAATAGGACATCTGTGATGAGGTTAGATAAAAAGGGGGAGAAGGGATAACCAGGCGAACTACACATGAGGTTGATAGTTCTCATGTCAGTTCACCACAAGCTCTAACTCGACCAGTGGTGTTCGAGTAGACAGCCCTTATAAGGTTTATGTACTATCCAAGTAAGCCTTTTAACGATAAACAGTGCCACAGCGCTTTTAGATCTATGGAATAAAAAACGGTTTCCAAGTCAAGGAATATAACTATTGTCGGACGATGGAAGGTATATTCTAGGATCTGAAGAGTAAAACTTCAGTCAATGCATCCTCATCCAGGTCTGAAACCAGCCTGGTTTAGCCGAAATTGCTGTTCCCAGGTTTAAAACGAACATTGCATGATTATAGAAGCTAGTATCTTAGACAGTGTTAGTCAAAAAGATGACTCTGTGATTCTCACAGAAGGATATATATCCTTTTCTTGTAAACTAGGAAGATCAGCGATTCAGACGAGTTGGATACGATTACGATTAGGTCCCATACTTTAGCTAATATATCGGTCAACCTGCTTACGAAACTGCATCAGCGTCCTTAAAAAAATATCTGGAATCAACTTATCGGGACCTGTTGCGTTCTCTCGCCCTAAATTACTTATACCCTTTTTGATCTCACTAAACGTTAGGGGGCATATGTCAATTTCGCACTCAGGTAATTTGTGAGTAATCAGAAACGGAAGAGTAGCTGGAAGCTAGTTGAATTGTTCATGAGTGTTCGGCTTATCAGTCTAATCTTCTAGACTAAAAGTGGATCTTGATCCTACCTTTTCCGAAATAGTCTCACTAAGTGCCGGCTTCCTAATACCAGTTTCCTTGAGTCGGAGTAGTTGTCTAGTATTACTTATCGCCACAGCTGTTTCTATCGCTTTTGCTTTTGTCACCTACCACTGCTTACGATTCTTGCGTAGGCTTTTTGTTAGTCTATGTCTAAGTAGTCATTGTTCTTCAACATTCTCTGAACCTACAGGAATGAGTGTACGGGCCTCCATCAGTGCAGCAGTGGTTTACGAAATCTCCTAGTCTTTCCAAACCTTTGTATTTAGGTTGGAAGCAGATAGAACTGCTACATTTATAAGTGCTTTTAAATTGTCCTAAGCTTTTTCCAGATGATCGGCTGTGTCTAGCTAACTTTTCTATTAATGCGTTCTTGGATTTTTCGTTCACCTACTGGGAACTGATGAGTTTTCCAGTTGTTACCTTCCTGGGTCCGGTAAAACCCATGTGATTCTTTGTTAATCATATCGAAGTCCAGTATGTTTTGTTATCAACGATATTAATACTGCTTTCACTACATTCGTACGTAACCAGCTACGATGATGTGTTGGCAACTTAGATTGATGAGAGACAGACACACACATTTAGATATGATTCGGAATGAATAGGTGAAGTAAAAAGTTTGTGAAACTCAACATGTAAAAGAATATGAAAAGTAGGCAAACTCGTGTCACTACGACTCGTCATGGGCCATGTCACTATATCATGTCAATCAATCATGAGCAACATAGAACCTGGTAACATAACGTCAGCGCAGCAAGATGAACAGAAAGTAACGGTAACATCAGTGGTAATTAAAATACACAGATTTAGAATCAATAAGAAAGAATTAATTAATGGAAATAAAGGTATAAAGTAATTTCAACGATCAGGATCTAGAGAAAGATAGAGTGATCAAAGCTGAGCAAAAACGTCCCCTGAGTCCAGCCGTTGATTATGATAATGTCGCAGACTAAATGACTGATTTGTACCAAACTACATGGATCAGACTGATTATCAAAAACCTCGATGTTGAGACACCTAGTACTCATCGCGATAGGTAACATTAGATAACTATCCACAATAATAAAAGAAGACGGGATAAAAACAGTCGTTTTAGTGAGACTATTTCTGGAAAAAAAAGAACATTTATCTGCTCTCAGCCTAGACGTTTAGAACGATAGGTGGAACACCTCAAAGAGTAATCTAGTTGGTCCTCAGCTACATTACGACTACCCACTTTTCAAACTACCTGCATGGAAAATCGGTATCCCCTCCTCGACACTGATAAAATGTAGTCTTTAGATAACTATAAACAACATGGAAAGCATATTTATGATGCGTTTTTTCCTATAAAAATGCAGATTGTTGCTTCACGAATGATCACTGTCAACACGAATTGAAGATAGGGAGTGAAGTAGTTGAGCATATCGACTACTTCATTTATCTTGGGTATTTAATCTGCCGTGAACGGTAGGTAACTGACGAAATCTCGGAAAAAAGAATTCAAGAAGTACGTTTGGCTTTTGCAAACTTATTTCACCTATAGCACACACGAGATATCCGTCTATCAATCAAAGAACGAGTATACTGAGCAGTAGTCTTCTGTATTACTATATAAATGAAAAACGTCGCCATTAAGAGTAGATGACATTCATAAACTGTTGGATTCCGATCATCGATATCTTCAAAACATTACTCACGTTTTTTGTGACTACTGGATAAGTAAGGATGAGGTTAAGTGTAGTGTATTGGAGGAAGTAGGTAAATCAGTTAGTGAGGTTGTGAATCATCATCGATTGAGGTAGTTGGGACATGTGTTACATACGGCTAACAATCGCCTACACATACCTATGCGTGTGATGTTGGCTGATATTGGAGTTAGATGGGAGAAAACCAGGAGCGGCCAAACTGAAACGTTACGTCAGTTTATCAAGTTATTAACTGTTTGAGCCACGATGATAAATGCAGACTACTTGGTTGAGGTTCGCAAAAATACCGTAACAAATGGCTAGAGACCTCAGGTGACATGTCTGAAAAATGGTCACAGTGGTGCATGTGCATTAACTCTTTGTCTTTCCTCAAACTGACAACTCAAGGTTGTTTTATATCTTTCCACAAACTAATTTTTCATCCCTGTACCATATCCTACATGATCATACTTTTTGCTAACATTGAAACAACTACTACCTCTATATATGTGATGTTTATTTTGCTGTGATCCTGAAGTATGGCAACATGGACCGATGCACGTGTCCCAGGTTATGCTGTACATGCATATATACACTTACCGAACAACCATTTATTTCGACGGACGATGTTAATTGCTACAGAAGTATGAGGAATGAGAAACGAAGTTGGTCAAACCGAGATGTGTCATCGTTCCATGAAATCGTCGACTTCTAGTCTGAGCTGTGTTGATAGGTACAGATTATCTGGTTGTGGTCAACGCGATAATCATAGTCAGTGGTTAGAGACAGTGGGTGACATAACTGAGAATCAGTCATAGCGGTAAAGGTAGATTCACTCTTTGTCTTTCTCTAGATCATATGTTCTACTACTGTATCATACGTGCTGTTTTCATTTCTTTTCGTTGAATTATGTTCTGATATTCGTCTTGATAATTTGATGTTATCGCGCTAATTTTGTACAGGAACTTGAGTTAACACATATGCATCAGGATTTATGTTGCTTATGATTGAGTGGTGCCAAGTTTGGTCTCATCTACCATATATCATCCTACACTTATGCCAATAATCATCATGTATTGTCGTATGCGGGGGTAAAATAACATATTGCAACCACCTCAGCTTGTGAAGATTAAAAGCCTTATCATTTGATCTACCAATTTTTTCGATACTCCAGTATCCAATTTCGGCATTGTTTGTTTTATAATTGCAACAAACATAAGCAGTGTTTCCAAGACTTACATGATTAAGCACAAGGAACTTGTGGATGTTCATTTTAAAGGGCACTAGACATTCAGATAGCTAAGCAAACCTTGTTGACGCGAAGTATACTCGTGCTTTGGTTGGCACACGAACATCTTGCCAACTTCATAGGTGTTGTAAGTTAGTAAAAAGTTTCCGGAGTCCGTGGCGAGATTACGTTTGATATCAACTTATCGGAGCAATCGAGACTTTCAATAAAAGTGTGATGATCGATGTCCCCCCATCATTACTTTGCTCTATATCACTAGTTCAAGTGTTGACATAGACCAGACGTGAAATAACAATTTGCATCTAGAGGAGGAGAAACATATCATGAACATGTTTGCATTGTTGCTCAGTACATTAGAACTGCATTTTGCTGGGGCCTTAACAAGAGAGGACTGTCGTATGTGTGTTTTAAGTCGATAAGAGATCAGCTGACGAGAATTTAGATGAAGAACGTTTACTACTACTGACAAGTCTATAATAAAATTTAAAAAGTGGTTATAGTGAACAGTCTTGAAAGAAACCGTTTGATACCTCACTATATGATCTGACTCAACCAGTTATGTTCGATTAGTCTCCACGAGGTTTATGTACTTCTGCGGTACGCTCTATAATGACAAATGCTGTCACAAAAACACTCGACCTACGGAGGTGAATGGTGTTTTCAAGACAAGAAATACCACTATTGTCAGATGTTGACAAGTATGTCTATATTTTAAAATCTGATAGAAGGTGAATCATTGACTAACACAGCTACGACAAAGTATGAACCAAGCTAAAGCACGTAGAGAAAGTTTATACATATATATAAGAAAGTTATCTTTTCTCCGTGTAATTTTTTAAAGGCGACGGAATTAAGCATACTTGATATCACAGAAATTTAAATTGCGACAAGAGCAAAATATTAAAAGATTATCACAACAGAAAAACAACATAATAAAAAACTAAGCATAAATTTCAACCGTTTTCACAAGATTTCTTAATTAGATAGCAAAATATAACATATATATAAACAGATAGCATGAATTTGAACATCACGTTTTCACCACGAGGCTTGAAGATCCAGGGTTCGATACCTAGTTGGGTAGTAACTCACACCCACTGAGGTATATTGGTAATTGGTGAATTAATTAGAATTGCCAGACTTTGAGGATTTGAATTTATTCCACTTTCCCTCATCGTCTGGATGGAGGGGACAAAAAGAATCTGAGAAGACTAACAGGCAATGAATTCGTACAGTCAACGTTTTAGAGGTAGTTGCATCACTTAAAGGGAGTGAATCGTAGGAAAAATGTGATCAGCATTATTCGATAAGTGAAGGTCGATATTGTCATTGTCCACTGACAATCACAATACACACAAGGACAAAACATTTGACTAATGCTTCCCAGTTTTCAATGGTTGTCTAGACAAAATCAGTCCGTGAGGTGAAACTTCAAAAGTTTTCATGTTTTGTATATTTATAACTTAACGAAACGAACTACAATTAGAAATTTGATACTAGTCCACTACAAGTTTTTACGTTAATGATTATAATGAACGAATTATTTAGAAATACTAGTACAAAAAATTGAATAAGTCGAACTTACCATCGAAATTGAATGCATATGGGGAAGATGACGAAAACCCCGTTGAAACGGGTAAAGGAGGTCTTTGAATTCCTGATGGTGATGTTGGCGGAATATGCATGCTAACGGCTAATGGCCCAGGAGGCTGCGAAATAGACATACGATTATAACTAGATACATCACCAATCGAATTCGGACTACCGCTTGCTTCTGGATGTAAAAGACCAACTGGTGGTAGTAAATTTATTCCCTGAAGGGCAAAACAAATAGAACCATTATACGGAGAAAAAACCACTTTTTATAATATTTAATAAAGGAATTGTAGCATATAAACAATGCTGCTTACATTAGGCATTGAAAAGTTACTAGGATTTAACCCGGAAGCAACAACCGAACCAGATGAATATAAACCTCCAAAATAATTAGTAGAATTTGTCACACTCGATGTGAATGAAGCAACTAGCTGGGTCGACGAAGTCACTGCTGCAGCAGTAGCAACACAGTTTGACGAACTATTCGATGCAACACTTGTGCTACCCCCCGTAAGAGCAGCAGTAGCATGACGTTGTTGTTGTGCAGCACTCACTAATTGTTGGGCTTGAAAAAAAGCAAATGCTCCTGCAGCAAGACGTGACTGGTCGACAATTGTATTACTATTTGCCGCAGACGGTGTAATATTATCAATCACAGTATTGGGAGCTGACGATGATGGTGATGATGCAACGCAGCCTGGATTGTTTGCCATACCATTAGCTAATTGTTGCATAATCATGAATGCAACATGATTCCATTGAGGTGCTACAATAAATTAATAAATAAATCAGAAATGTTATTTTGGGATATTGAATTCTATGATACTAGAAAACAATGAATTACACAAAGCGATTTGAACGATAAATGAAAATTAAGAAAGTGTAAATATTATCATGGCATGTGGACGCAGTGGTTTAGCAGCTAAGATGTCCAACTTTTAATCATTAAGTCACAGGGTCGAAGATTATTCAATTTCACTTGGTTTTGGAACTCGGATAGTAGTAGTAGAATCACTAACCCTCACACATAAATTGTGGTTGAAAACAATATACATGAATATACTAATTAGGTAGTTTGCAGTAGTGAATGATGCACTAGTTGGTACCACTCAGTAATTAAGTACAGATTCGTGTATTGGGTGTTTGCGACAGCTTTTTTGTAAGTAGCGAGCTATACTACTCGGTTCTACGAATTGAAATGAATATAGCATGGCTCAAAATTACAATCCGATAGTGAAAGTAAGGAGTTAATAGGTGGAGTGGGGATTTGATTATGAACAGAGTGATCTCGAATGCTATTAGAGGTACAAGGACAGTTGTCACTTCCCGGTTGCCCCGCCATGGAAGGGTTTTTCTTGATGTATCAGAAAAGTGAATTGGGCTTGGATTAGTCTTAGAGACCTTGAAGCGTGATCTCTGTGTCCAAATAATAATCGCTTGAGGTCAGTGATAGTTTTTTTGCGAGTTATTTCGATGTTTTATCTCTATACATGTTGAGGACTTATAACCGGAGATGGAAATCCATGGAGTAAGTGTTATTGGACGACTAAAGAAAAGTAATGAACTTGTGCTTTAGAAGACTATTTCAATTATTTTAGTTGTGGGTAATGTAAACATTTCATTTCTATAATGGTTACGTGCCTCTTCCCTTATCCTCTTGTTCAGTATATTTACTCTTAGTATATTGTCTCTCATTAATTATTTAATTAGTTGAGTACAAGTTACTTTTATTCACTGCCACCACCTCCTTTGTTCCGTATTAATGTTAAATTTCTAATTGGTTCACTGTACCGTTTGACTTTGTGTATATATAAAGGAATACCTGAAATACAATAAAATTTTGTCTGGTTGATTCGTTAGCTTGTGTTTTTCCTATTCTGGTCTAGGATCGAGTGAGCATCGGATAGACTAGCTAGGTAATCATTGGCGTTTGCCATTGTGGCCACGTGAGCACGAGGCCATATCTATTAACTGGTCTCATACATCAACCATAGAGTATTGCTTTTACATCATAAAAGTAAGGTGAAGTAAGATTTTCTTGATGAACCTTTTCTAATCTCGTCCTTCTTTTGTGAGAAACAGCATCGCTGTCATGCTGGCTGTGTGTGGGAAATAATTATGTACACTCGGCAGTTCAGCCTTGAGCTTGCTGCTCTCAACCCCTACATGCCCGGAATGGTACGACCTACAGGAACTAGTATTCTAGTTAGCATGGCACGACTGGATTATCATGAAATGCAAACACGACAACAAAATCAAGGCAGCAGCCACGGTTAGGTTTAACTTATATAACATGTCGACAAAATAATTTACCAATAAATTTATTTCAGAAAACAAGTAAAACACGCAGTCAAACCTTGTGAAAATGCTGGAGAAATTTGACAATTATTATTATTCGACGCTCCTTGTGACATGAAAAGTGTCATAGCCATAGCCATTGATTGAGGATCCATTATATTATTTGATTGAGATGTAGGTGGTATATTATAACCAAATGGATAATTAGCATTGTTTACAACATTGGATTCACAAAGTGGATTTCCCTCAAAATTTCCTGATGGTAATTGAGACACTGAAGATGTAGCTGAAACAACTGGGACTGAAGATAAAGTTGGCGTGGTACAATTACTCGACAATGGTGAACTAACAGCACACAAGCCCGGTGGAGGTAAAATACCTGGATATTTTGTATAGCCATCATTTATAATGTGAGCTTCATTAAACTGTAAGATAGAGTAAATAAAACATCAAGTTATTCCATGTAAGGCAAACACATCATAATATTGCATTCAAGAAAACGAGCGAGTACTATAACTTTAAAAAAACGTAATGGATAAAAAGGTTAATAAAGAAACCAAGAATTTATACACTTGATAAGTAGTAAGTAGTGCAGTTGATATCGTTATGCCAGTACCGATCAGATTCTCGGGAGGATACACAAACATGATAGGCGGCATTAATCGATAACTAAATCAATGAAAATGTCTGCCAAGGTCCTGTATGTATTTATGATCAACATAGAACCTGGCACATGTGTCGTCTACCCTTAATGGCCATGTCTTACACCCATACAGTAAGACAGAGCGAACTGTTGTGCAATACACTTTTCCCTTCGTTGAAAGACAAATACCTCATCTACGCCATAGGTGACGTAAGTTGGCAAAAGCCAAACGAGCTTTTTGAATTCGTACTGAGATTTCATCAAAGACCAACCCATTAAGGCTAATCAGACTTCTAAGATAAGGGAAGTAGTTGGCGTGCTCAACTACTTCGCTCCCTATCTTTGCATTTCGTCAGTGTCTTCGCCAAACAGGACTGTGACATCAGCATATTCTGAGTCAATAAGTGAATCTCCTGGTAGATCATTTTCTGAGAAGTCAGTTGATGAGTGTAATTTCCAACAATAAATAAACTATGAAATTAAACAAAAATGGAAACGATGGGCAGTTTTGATGGACACCACTTGAGGTTACAAGTTCGGATGACAGTTCGTTATAAGCTCTGACACAACTAATGGTGCTTGAGTAAAGAGCCTTAACAAGATCTATGTACTTCTGGGGTTCGCCTTTAAATGAAAGATATTGACATAGAACTTCTTGGTCTACAGAGTCAAATATCGTTTTCAAGTCAAGAAAAACTACTATTGTAGGGCGCCGAAAAGTATATCTACGTTCTAAAATTTGAAGAATGGTGAAATATCTAGTCAATATAACCACAACCAGTTATGAAACCAGCCTAGTTTTTTCGTATTTGTAGATCACGAGTTGTAGTTAAACGTCTGAGAATTATAGAAGCTAGTATTTTAAACACTTTTAAACGACTTTGACCCTTTCTCATATACTGGGACGATTATCGATCGATACCAGTCAGATGGATGTCAGATGTCAAGTTCCCAAACGTTAGTCAAAATATCAGTCAGCTCAATCGTCAAAGTAGAACCAGCATCTTTAAATACCTCAGGAGATAATCCATCCGGACCCGCTGCTTTGCCTCGTCTTAGATTGACTATAGCTTTTTCGATTTCGAGAAGAGTAAGGGGACCTAAGTCGACTTTTCATTTTGGTTGTCTTAAAATAGTGGAAATTTCTAGAGCAGCTGAAGATCAACCGAACTGCTGAGTTAAAAGTGCTAAGCCTATCGCTTTAAACGTCCAGACCAAGAGTTTGTAAGCGTTCCATCTCTTTCGGAAATTGTCTCACTAACGCTTGATTTTTCAACCCGGTTTCTTTTATTAACTTGAAAAGTTGTCTAATGTTACCCAACGTCGCTTCGTTTTCCATTGCCTTTTCTTTTCTTTATCTACCACTGCTAACGGTCGTTTCACAGACTTTTTGTCAGTTTGCACCTTATTACTCTTCGCTTCTCATCGTGTTTGGAACCTGACGTGATAAGTTTTCAAAAGTCCATCAATTCAACAGAAGCCATCAAGATCCACTGATTTTTCTTGATATGTTGATTCAAGTCCTTGATAGATGTCACTGTAGATGCTACAGATGTCTGGACATCTTGCCAAACATCTTTATAATTGCCAGTGATTCTTTAGTTGTTCCTGGAATTTAATCTTGGTTGTTTCGTTGCTGAACTATATTTTAATGGGTTTTCGTGTAGTAGCTTTTCTTCGCCCAGTAAGATGCAAGCAAATGCGTGTTCATACTAGAGCATGATCAGTATCTAAACATGTACTCCAGAAAGATCGGCAATCTTCTAACCAGCTCCACCAACGGTGACTAGTGGCGATATGATCTATTTGAGTCCACTGTTGAGGAGGGTCAGGAGATTAGCCATGAGTACCAAATTCAAGTGTTTGGCCTTACGAAGTTCAGAAACTTTTCTGTAAAATACATCTTTCACTTCGTTCGGGCTGCAGTCAGTGAGAGCATAGGCAGAAACAATGAAAAGACAAAGGTGTGTACCAGTCATTCCGAGTTCTTACTGAACCATTTAATCAGACGGCACATAGGAAACTGTCGATAGGAATCCATTCGAGAAGTGCCTGTTTTGCTCTCATATTTAACGCAATACTTACACCAGCTAGCCCACGAGAAATTGCTGTTGAGTCACCGAATAAACGAAGAGTGTATCGCGAAGGTTCTTCACTATGACAAGATGAGATCAAGTGAATGACCACATTAAAACCGTGTATGTATGTTTCGGAGACACAACATACATCAATGGTGCAGGATTCTATTGTCTTAGCTAGGGAGGCTCGCTGTCCTATTCGACACAGGGTTCGTACACTGAATGAACTAATGTGAAGTTCGGAGCGTGGTCCTAGTAGACTCGGGACTTTATTTCGTGAGCATGAATCGTTGGCACTGATAGGATGTGAGGAAGTTAAAGATAGGGATTTAGGCCTGAAGGTAGGAGCAGGATAAATATTAGGAATAGGAGTTTGATTAAAATGGCAGTGATCTTATGTGTTGTTAGAGGTATGAGGGTAGTTATCTCTTCCCAGTTGCCCAAACTGTGGAAGGGTTCTTCATGATGTACCTGAAAAGCAGATTCGGTTAGGGTTGGTCTGAAAGGCCTGGGAGAGTAACCGCAGTGCTCAAAAAACAACTGCTTGAGGCCGGTCACATACGGCCTTTTTGAGAGGTTTACGACGTTGTAGCTTCGTACTTGTTAGGGCCTTACTGTCGGGAACGGAAACCTGTGGAGTAAGGTGAGGTGTGTATTTTTAGGGTCGACCTATTTTAACTCTGCTTTTCCTTTGTACGAGGGAAGCATCACTGTTATGCTGGTTGTGTGAGGTAAACACCTTACTGCCGCCACACCTCTGTACAACCAGCAGTACAACTTCGTCCTCGGACCTTATATTTGCTGCTTTTGGTTTCACCGCTCATCAACCAACCTGCCTGGCATGGTAGGACCTTGAGGAACGATTGTTCCAGCCAGTATAGCTTGATTGAACCATCACGATAGGCAAGCCCGACCACCACGTCAAGGTAGCAGCACAGTCAGGTAAAGGTCCTAATAGCTCGGTGGTAACGTTTAAAAGACTGAAGTTAGGGAATATAAGTTAGAATCCTTAGAAATGTATTATATCCCAAAAGAATGAAGGTACAGCTTTTGACAAGTGTCTACTAGTAGGAAACAAGTATGACTTTTTCGATTGGCTTCTTCTAACAATCATTTCGGAGATGCATGACCAACACAGGACTGCTATTGTACTCACTTGACTTTTTTAGTTAAACAACACAATAAAATGTAGATAAACGTTATCGTAAAGAAAAAAACAACAAACATTATGTAATATGAAGTGAATTCATGTTTTTCGTTTCGTTAAGCAGCTTTAACACTTTCACATAAGCACTAATTTGTATAAAACATCATGATTTACAAACTGTGTCATATACTTTGGCCTGAGTAGCAAACTCACTGTCATAGGCCAAAGCCAAACTGCTGAGTGTACAGAGATGCTTCTCACATACAGCAAGCAGGATAGCTGTTTCTCATAAAAGGACGAGATTAGAGAAGATTCACCAAAAAAATCACACCTCATCTTACTTCATAAATTTTCATCACCGGTTATAAGTCCTCAACATGTATAGAGATAAAACATCGAAATAACTCGCAAAAAAACTATCACTGACCTCAAGCGATTATTATTTGGACACAGAGATCACGCTTCAAGGTCTCTAAGACTAATCCAAGCCCAATTCACTTTTCTGATACATCAAGAAAAACCCTTCCATGGCGATGCAACCGGGAAGTGACAACTGTCCTTGTACCTCTAATAGCATTCGAGATCACTCTGTTCATAATCAAATCCCCACTCCACCTATTAATTCCTCTACTTTCACTCCCAACCTCTATCTATCTCCTACTTCTCCCACACGTGACACTAGTGCTAATGATCCGAGTGCTATTACAGGTTTTTTGAAGTCACGCCCCAAACTTCATGTTAGAGCTTTTAATATGCGAATCCTCTATCAAATCAATCAACAGGCCTAACAAGCTAAAACCCTTGGTTCTCTCGCCATTAACACATATTGTGTCTCGGGAACACGTATACAAGATCCCGGAGTGATCTTTTAGTAGACCACTTAATCAACCCAGAGAACCAGCGCAATATACTGTTCGCTCATCTAGAAACCAATGGCAAGCTCTCGTAGCCCTGTTGGTGTAGGCAAACTACTGAGTTTGTGAACAGAACAGACACTTCTTGAATGGATTCCTGACAACTATCGCCTTTGCTCTGTTGATTTAAATGGCATCATAAGAACTCGGAAAGATAAAAGCAGACCCCAATATTTCTCAATGATTCTGACTATACCCTATGGTAAGAACTTGAATGGAGTAAATGACGAATTCTACAGAAAATTCTCTAACCCTCTTCAAAAAACTAAACACTCAGGCATAATGATCATAGCAGGATATTTCAACGCCCAAACTGATAGGTTAAGTCACACAGAAAAAAAATACTTGGATGGCACTTTTAGCATACCAGTGGATAATGGAGATGATTTGATGTAATAATGTTCAGACTACTGCTTATTCATAACAGGCACAAATATAAAAAAATAGATATTGTGTAACATGGCTACTTATAACATCAACACAACGATGGACACAAATAGATTATAATTGCATTATCCATCTACAGAGGTTCGGTAAATGACTCCCGTTCAGACCAGACAACATATTTGAACTTTGACCACGCTCTCCTAGTGAGAGCATGCATTTCCATGGGTTGTACTGAACGCAATGTCACAGCGAGAAAATCCCTTGAATTCCAGTTCGAGAACGAAAAGGCTGAGAATGGATTCAGAGATGAATTACCGAAATACTTAGTCGATCATATTTAGAAGGTCCATCGCTAAGCTGTAAATGTAGCAACGATACCTACTTTCAACTTAAATACAATAGTTAGGAAAGATCAATGGATTTTGAAAACTTCTACTGAACTGATGGAGGCTCGAAAACCCATTCCAAGAGACCCGGTGACTGACGAAAAAAAAGAACTCTTCAGGAACTGACCTCCTACCAGGAGGTTCACATATCAACTTAGAGTATCCAGACGATATAGTTCAACGAGGTGAAGATGCTAACAATATGCAAAGTATCTTAAACACTTGGAGTAACAATGAACATTTATTAGTCCGGTTAAGGTCTTTCTCTTGATCACTCGGTTTGCCGTTAAGATAAACATATATAAGTACAGAAAAGCTATAATTATTCTAAATGTCTCGTGAACTAAGTGGCTTTATGCACTTTACACACGAAATTACGTTTACAAAACATTTATTTATATAAACCAATGCGTATGTGAAAGAATTAGAGTAGCTTAATGAAATGAGATGAACTGATTTCATCCCATGATGCTTGTTGTTCCTACACCTTAACATTCTATCAACAAAACAAATTGCATGAAATGCTATCGTCAATTGGATAATTTATAGATGAAATAAAGCTATATGTCCTAAACTAAACGCCCTCTATTGTCAAGTAAAAATACTGTGCACTAAGTTATGAAATTAAAACAGTTACAAAAGTGCTCAAAATGTAAGTTTTAATACTTGAGTGATAGTAACCTAAGAATTCAGGTAACAGTCAGTTTATTGATGCATGAAACAAACATTTAAAAGGTGCTTACATAAGTCATAAGAAAATACAAATATAAAACGAAGGGATTGAACATATAAGACTTGAATACCTGAAATGGTTGTCCGAATGCAGGTCCTTGGCCACCAACAAAAGAAACAGGAATTTGGACAGGCGTCGACGATGCTGGTAAAGCATTCATATTTGCTGAAGGTGCAATAAGTCCAGAATACTCAGACTCAGCAGACTGACCAAAAAGAAATAAGGGAGGAATAGCAAGTAATGAATTGGGCATGGTTGAACTTGAAGGTAATGGAAACAGATTAGATGCAGTGGCATCTGACATGGAATTTAAATCTGAGTTGGATACAGATAAGCCACGAAAAGGAATTGAACGTGAATTGATTAACGTGGAATTTGATTGTGCAAACAATGATGTGTTTGATCGAGACATTGTGACGTCACTGAACGAATCAGATTGATCTTGAAGAACTCGTTGGTGGGTGTCAAGACCATTTGATTCAGAAGTAAGACCGATTGAAGACCCAAAAAGAATGGTAGGTTGTGTGCTCAAAGGTGATGAAGCTGAAATTGACATAGATGACGTAACATTGTGCATAGATGATGACCAGAGATCTGAAGGTGCATGACCTCCAAACTCCGGTGCGTTAGAATGGTTTATATCATCATTTTCAGAATATTTATACGGTAAGTTAGTCGGTTCAGAGTCCTTGCATTCTGGGAACAAATCGCGCCATGCTGTTGTATTCTAAACAAGAAAGTAACAATCATGAATATTGGCCATTATTCGATCTGTGTGAGAAAAACAGTAATAGACCTAATTATACGGCCACCAAGCTGTCATAATTAACTATTGATTCCATCACACAGAAACAACAGACAAAATTTTAACTTTAGAAAATTCCAAGTACTGGATTAATCATTCTAATTGAACTTGCTAAGTTTTTACATTTTCAACTTCTTACAACACACAGAGTACTTGAAAAAGATGGCATGAATCATTATCGATTGTGGTGGTTGGAACACGTATTACGTATGACAACCACCATCAAGTTCGATACATGATGTTGATTGACGAAGTAGAATGGAAGAAAGTTAGGGGCAACCAAACCAAGACGTAGCATCAGTTCATGAAATCGTTGACTTCTTGTGTGAGCCATGATAACAGGTGCAGATTACCTGGTTAAAGTAGAGTGACAGTGGTGTAAGTGCATTCACTCACTATCTTTCTCTAAATCTCACGTCCGATTATCCTTTCATCTATACCCTTTTTAGATCTTGTTGAGTTCTATCTTGATTTTCATCTTATTAGTTTCCTCGACCGTTGCTGCTACACTGACAAGGTGGTTGAGTCTGCCAAGACTGATGAACCAATCTGGTTATATTAGATAGGACCGTCGACATACTGTCTTAGGTAGATTGGTTAAAAAGTGGTAAAACAAAGAGCAGCAAACCTATGGTTCGTGAGAGAAGTTACGATGTCGACTCTACAGATGTAACGAGAATCTTGTGTTTCCTTTGTATGACCAGCATGACAACGAAGCTACCTCCCGAAAAAGGAAGGAGGAGGTTAGGAAAGGTCAACCCAAAAAATGCACACCTTACCATACTCTAAGAATATTCATCTCAAATGACAAGGCCTCAACAAGTATAGAACAAACGCGACAAAAACCACTCGTAAAAACGTTATGTGACAGGTCTAAAAAGGTCATCTCTTGGGTGCTGAGATCAAGCTTCCTGGTCAATAAGACCAACTGTAACCTAATTTCCTTTTCAGACACTTTAAGAGCACTTCATGAGTGGGAAGGGAAGTGACAATCGCCCTCATACCACTAACAGCGTTCAAGATCACTATGTTCATAATAAAATGCCTTCTTCTTCGATCCCGATATTTCTGATATTTGGACTACCAAACCTAAATATCTGTTAATAATTTTCTGCACATGTGCCACTAGTCCCGACGATTCGAGCTCACGAAATCATAGTCTACTGAAAACACGCTCTAGACTATACATTGGAGTTTTCAATATACGAAACCTATATCAAATTAAGCGGCTAGGCTGTGGTTAGAGCAATAGTAGTAGTTACGTTAATGATGATAGTAATAATAGCAAAACGAGTAGATATATAGAATACCATTCAGGGAGAAAGAATTAGTTTATGGGAAGGGAATAAATAATACTTTAAATGAACTAACCGCCAAGCCACAAGCTGCATCCCAATTCCACGGAAGCACTTCGTTTTCAGATCCATTATCCATTCCTAAACCCAAGTGGCTGTGATGATCTTGTTCTTCAGGACAATCATTTCCGGTGGCAGAGCAATGTCCTACACCGGTATTTCCCGTAACAGAATTCTGTGAAGGATCAGGTAACCAAACATGATGTGAAGTGTTTTGACGAGGTTCCCAAATAGACAATAAATCAAATGGCGCCATGTTAGTATTTTCTTGTGGGTGTTGATTTTCTAACCTAACAGGAACGGCTGTCCCATTAGAAACATTGAGGTGTCCAAGTTGTCCAGGTAAAGGAGTCATATCCCCAGTGACTTCGCTACCCACAAAGGAATGAGCATCTCCACTAGCTGCGCTGTTGTAACTTACTCCATTGGTATTAGCACTCAGAACACTGAAATTTCCTGAACCAACACTACAATGTGAGTCTCCAAAACAGGAAAGTAGCCCAGAGCTACAATTATTCCCTCCAGCCGTATCACTACCAGGTGTTGTGCTTATCCGCCGCTCTGCACCAACAGCCCAAATCTGGTTGGCTCGAGCAGAACCGATTATGGATAGATTGTGAAAGTGGTGAGGTAAATCAGAGCCACAATCGTCAAGATTCTCCTTAGATTGCATATCTAAGCACACACCCGTAGAATTTGCACAATTAGCCGCTATATCAAGTGCATCATCATCCGTTAAACAGAGTGCATCAGGAAGCTGAGAAGTGCCATCTTGAAAAACAGACAGATTGAGATCAGGCTAAAAAAAGGTGAAATTAAAAATTGCATGAAAGGAAATAAATATTTGATAGTAGAACTTAGCGATTACGAATAAACCATGGGATGGTTAAACTAAGATTGTAAATGAACACGGAAATAGCTAGAGTTCAAAAAGTATATAGTTGTCAATTTATGGAAGAAAGTTTTTTGAAAGTTATTAGTCCGATGTAGACGCTAATGGTCTTATGAAATTCTTAGAATAAAAATTAACTAGGTGTGCCTGACCAAAAGTATCTCATAGTCAAAGCTGTTATATTTACACCAGTAAATTAAGAAGAATTAATAGATAAATCCCAGTGTAATCTAATGGTGAACACTCAATACACTAGCAGGATGAATGATAACATCGTGCTTTTTAATGTTTGACTAGAGCGGCTTAAATTCACAGAGATATAATTTAAACGGGAAAATGATGTGGTGGCTAATTTTTCCCAGTTATTAGTTAATTACAAACTGCCGGGTACATTTGGAAAGTAAAGTATCAAAGAACAAAAGGAAGTGTTGGTAATACTAGGAAACGAAGTTACTGATTTAAATATAGCTTCTAGAAAATTTTGCGAAGTAATAACTAGAGAAGTTCAATCATGTCTGAAATGGGAATTCGAGAGTAAACCTAAAACGTATTACATCTTGAAAATATCACTGAGATGAATGAAGTCAATCATTACAAGTACTAAACAACATAGAAAACTGTTTGAAACTTTGGCTGTATCCGAATCATGCTACGTAACGGCTTCAGCAGTAGATTATTTATTGCAAGGAGTCTATTGAGTAGGTTCGTCTCTACCGTTATGATTGATACTAATAGATTTGACTTAACTACAAGCATTCTCCCTAACCACTCCTATAGAAACCAAAAATGAACGTTGACGCTAGTGACGACTGGGTGCATATAAAACATCCTAACTATTCCAATCGATGAAGTATCACAGACTCACCAGTCAATTTCTCGTTTTACTAATTTAATCTTATCTACTTTTAACAACTAAATTTGTGGTTCCACCATACACTGTGAATTTTTCGACGATACTTGTAACTCCTAATTTCATTCTACATATGCCTTAAATTGGGCATTACACAAATCTTAGCAATAGCATATTCCTAACCATTCGAGTTTTAACTAATCTATTTATTCTTTCAGTGAAAATGGAGACTTTACATGGAATCTAATCAAGGAATGTTCATTTTTCTTACTAAGTTAATAGTATACATGCAATACTAAGACAGGTTGCTGATGAGTTACCAGGTATGTAGACAATGAATCGTTCTAGTACTCTGCTGCTTGTCAGTTTAAAACAATGACCTAGATAGGGTAATGTATATGGGTTTTCAAATCAGTAGTATGAGATTTTACAGTTTTAGCTATTTGGTTTTAAACAAGATAGAACCACGAATGGGATCATATTTTGCTACCAGTCGTTGTGCATGATATAGATTGATTCAGAGAATTATTATTTCTGATAATAGAAGTAAAACTAAGATGTAAAAAATGGGTTTGATTGTTGACAAGGTAACCTAAACGTTGAAATATGTAAGAAAGATTGTACTTTTAAGTTGTCTATATCGTAGAAAAGTAATTTTTAAAGTTGGTGTCAGCGTGAAAGTGAGAATGTTTGAAGTCGGTAGAGTATGACTTTCCCAACATTACTTTATGTCGTATCAACTTCAAAATTTTTAAGCGTTATTACTTGTGAGGAAATTAAAGGGCAAGAAAGGGTGTGATTCTGAGGGTTTAACATTCCTGTCACTAGCCGATGGCAGGAATTTTATTGACGACAAATTGTAATGTAGCTTTTGAAACTCAAATCTGTTAATTTGTAATTGATGACCTTACTATCCAACAGAAGAGCAGAGCAAGGCGAAATCCCGGCCGTTGCTGCTAGCGTTTTAGAGTAACATTAAGTAACCCGGCTTGACCAACATATAATGTAACTACCAATTCACCCATTGTACAAGTGTGACTGTTTGGACTCAGTAGTCTATTGGTGAACGCGGCAGCGTTTGACAAGTAAACGGACTGAGTTCGAATACCACTGTGAATATCAACATTGGGATGCAGGTACATTCAGCCGACGAGTCCCAAATAGGACGGAACGCGCGTCCTGGGATCCACTTGCCAGTCACAATTCAAATAAAAATGATATAATGTAAGTTTGCTTCGTTTACTTTTTTAAGAAACTGCTTCGAGCAAGTATTAGACTAACATATAGAGCGAGAGGTAGTTGAACCTGACAAACGTTGAAATCAGCTCAACAATCCTTATAAAGGAACCGTATCGCTATTAGTTATAAAAATAAAGGTTACACGAAAGACTGCAGCTAATTGTATAGAGCAAGTTTAGATTATATTTGTGTTTTGAAGTGAGTACATTCATACCTATACCATGGATAAACTACAACAAGAACATCTCTTTTCATTAAGTACGAAGAGAGGTTTAGCTAGCTGATAACTACAAGATGGTCCCTGATATGGAGTGAAAACAAAAGATTAGCTATGAACTGAGTAGGTCAGTGGTAACGATTGCAGACTGAAATTAAGTGAACTGGGATCGAAGCCGCCAGTGAGCATCATTTTTCTCCGATAAGTACTAAGGGGAACTACGTCCAGTAAACCCAACACCAATAGCAGAAATGACTGTTAGTTATTTATGGCAAAAACTTAAGGCAGGTCAGGAGAATAATCCAGTGCACATAAGCATATATCAATGAGCTACAAAAGAAATGTGTCTAGAAAACAACTTAAATGTACGATGAAAATATCTCAAAACGATTATTAGCAAACCAATTCATGATATCAAATTAAAATTCAACAATCTTCATAACAATCAAATACGATTTCTAGCAGTGTTTAACAACGAAAACAAACACGCAAAGTAGATTGGTGGTTAGATCTGCTAGGTAACAAGTGGAAGTAAACGTGTTAGGATGAATGGCACATAGATGAAACCGAATAGAAAATGGACTATAATGATTAATTCTAAGCCCATTTGTCTGAAACGATGGACTCAATAATCAAACTAGTTTCTGGTTACTTGTAGTGACCGTTTGCGCGGATCTTGTTTTGTGCGACTAAACTCTGATTGAAAGCAATTATTTTCTACAATGCAGCTTATTTGATAAGCTGCAAGGATAACTGTTAGTTAATAAAATGAAAAAATCATTATATAATACGATATAATTTTGTAGTATATATTTAAATGAGTTGAATGAAATAATTCAAAGAAAGGAATCATCATAATGATTTTATTTGCAGCAAAATAATAGTAAAAAACGATTAACCTACAAGTGTAACAGGCCACTGAGGATAGCCAATGTTTAGCGATTTGCAATTAACGGAGCTGGAACCTGGAGTAGTTATTGCCAATTCACCGAATGAAGTTGTTGGGCCAACAACTGAAAATCCTGGAGGTGGCACTGAAGTAGATAACAACCCTGTCAAATCTGGAGTTACACGAGCCACCTCTTCAGCTGACATGTGTTAGCGTGATGCACTCACCGATCCTAAGTATGTACACAAGTAGTAGAGCCAAAGCTCAAATGGGGCTAGAAATATAAGAAAAGCTGCTAATGTCGAAGATGAATAAAGAACAAGGAATAGAAATGTAGTAAAAGACTGGTTTGGATATGTGGGGCATATTTAACAACCTATTAGTAAGATGCTCATAGATGATTAAAACACAAATGGAATGGTGGGCATAATGGAGAGCAGACCAGTATGTAGCACCAGTCAATAGAGTCACTAGAAGCTAGAATGAATCGTGTAAGAAAAGGTAGACTAACCAGTTGAGGAGTAAACAGAAAAACGTCTGTACTAGATCTTTGTTACTCAAGACAATATACAAATAACTTATCTTCATTATATACGTTCACTGTTGATTATTTTACTTAAAAGTTTTGGGACGTAGTGCTACGAACTTTCTCTCGATCTAAAGACCAAAGTTTTGTATTTAAGTTCGAGAGTCTATAACCTTTTTCATTGTATTAGAAATGTTTGACCGCCCCGACAAAAAAGAATAGTACATAACCTCCCGGTTTAGTTCTTCCTACATCGACTTCTGGGGTGAATTAATTGGTTAAATTGGATGGTTTACAGCATCTAATTTACTTCAGTTTTACTTTGTAACGAGTGGACAATTATCCATATGTCAATATGTGTAACTAAAACCAAACTAATTTACTTAGGCTTATGTGTATCTGTGCCAGGTTCAACTTTCTTTATAACTGACCGAGTTTAAGTGAAATGAAGATGTCTTTAGCAATAATTTAAGACACAAACGTAAAATTACAAAATCTGAGCTATGAGACGAAATACCATTAAAGTTCCAGAACAGAACAAACCGTTTTACACTATCTATGCTTTACAGACACATGTGGTCAACATAAGGATCTTGACTCATTTCAGAGATGGCCAAATATACACTGCAGGCACAGAGTTTAAGATTACAGAAATTTCGGTTGCCGAATATCAATGTCCTTTGTAACAGAATTACCTCGAAGGTAACAACGCCAAACAGCTAACCAAAATACTCTTGACTAACAAGCAGGCTTATCAGGATCATAAAGGCCCTGCGAAAACGATAAACTTGAAACAAGCGCATTTCACACTAGTACAGCTAGATGAAACGTACTGAAAAGTATTAGTGGTATCTACATTTCAGAAGATAAAAATAAATACTACAGTATCACCCCAACTAATTTTGACAGTTGTCAAGTAGCGTTCAACCATTGGTTGTAACTAGGAAGTATATAGTATCGTAGAGGGTTTGAATCAAATGTCAGTGAATTCGCGGGCTGGTGCCGTTTGGCGGTTCATGGGCTTCCAGTCTGCTATCACGCTACTAGTTTCTCGCATCTATACTCAAACAATGACAACGCGATCTTAGCATGACACAAGCGAAATAATCCTTTACTGATAAATGACTGAATAGTGCCATAAACCATTCATGGTTTACAGGCTGACTTTGTATCAACCATAATATTACAACAGACATGGATATCAAATAAAGATGAACTCAGTCGACTCAACATTCTGATAATCACATTTTACGGCAAGCGTAAGCACGAAATGACAAGTTACGATACACTTACAAGGATACTTATTCCCGTCCGTAACACGTAAAGTGATATGGATGTAAAAAAGGACCTGACACTGTAAACTTTAGAATGAAAAACTAGAAATACTAACAAAAAAACTACCTTAATTGTGGTGCATTAAAGACTGTACTAGATATACGCATATTGGAGCACGTGTCCAGATGATAGGATGAAACCAACTATCTAACAGTTCGAAGCTGCCTTTCTTATGATCCAAAGAGGGATCAGTAAGTGGCTTTTAAGTTATAAAATTATCTCAAAAGACTAGAAACCAAAACATTTGCTAGTCAAAGAAATTAACTGAAAATGCCAGGTGTGACCAGAAATACATTCGTAACCCATAGAATAGCAATTTAACAACTTGAATGCCTTTTAGTAGAAAACTGTTTAGTCGTAGTTCAAACATAACAAAGCTTTTTATAAACGTTACGATGCTCAGAGCCCCATCTAGAAACCTTGCAATGGAAAACGCAGAGTGTTATCCTGAAAGTGCTTCGTAAACAAGAAAGCGAACCGAAACTAAAGCTAGGGACGGGAACTAGATGATGGAGTATCAGCTAGACTGTTACCCCCAATTCCAATGAAACCACATTACATACTACCTTAAATCGCATTAGCCTCTGTAATTTGATAACATGTCACAGTAATGCTGGAAGAAGTTTCCATATTTCTGGTGTAAAAGTGTAAGTTTAGGAAGAGCGTAGATGAGGCTACAACAGCCATTGTGACTACTCTGATTAATTGCAAGCTGTTTTGTGGAAACGCCGTTATTAGTCCAGCTTGGTTGCCTGCACAAAGGTTCTCAAAGTAACTAGAATAACTCAGACAAGTGATACGAATAAGTCAAGTCTACCTTTTTTTCTGATACAGAATTAACAGAATGATTGATAAAACCTGAGTGCGGCATATCTACTACAGAAAAGCGTCTTACTGGCAAGCGCCACTATCGGAGCTAACTAAGTGCTATTACGAGTGCGTCTAAATAAATAGACAGGTGTATAGTCTACTTACACTAGAATATCAAACAGTGCTTCCACTATAGCATCAATATTGGCGCTTAGACTCTTCAGTCTAATCCTTGGTCTTGGCACTTGGTAACGAAAGTCTACAACGTGCACATTACGGAAGATAGACACTAAGATCGGCTCCTTTCAGGTTAGGTAGCATAGCTTTATGACATTACTTGTACTAAAGACTAAATTCACAAAAACGCCTTATGGCCTGTTCAATAAAATGAAGTCGGTTAAAGAAAGTAGTATCATCAGGCTACTCAAAATTGCAAATACTAGGATCCTAAAGACAGATTTTATTTGTACCACGACAAACATAGGTCCACTATATTATTTGGATTGGCGATTATCACCAGCAGAATCAAACCTTAAGTTGTTAGCTGGTGCTACACGTACAAGATACTGCTGCTGATTATAGAGGTGCACATTAGCCAGATACATTTCGATAATATTTCAAGATATAAACATCCAACTAAAATAATTCCACTGATACTGCAAATAAATTTGGATAGGAAAGATTGTTTACGCACTCATAAAAGTAATTTTGCATGTCCATACTTTTCCATCGCTTTATGCGCATAGAATTAATGAAACTGCAATCTACACAAGTAACTCGCCTTTACAACTCACAAATATGTACAGTATATACAACCAACGCAACACCCGTATATTCCGCAACTAGCCACAAAATGAGAGAACCTTGAAGCACTAAAACAAAACGTAGTGATTAAAATAACGCTTAAAAAATTAATGTACGAGCTTTTATATTATTTTTCTGTATATAAATATTATGAAAGTCTTGTACTTACTTGATCTCTATGTTTCTCAAAGTTGTTGGGCTAGATTGAACGTCCAATTGAAAAGATCGAACGTTACCTTTGTTGTTCCACTTATATTCTGGTATATGTTAAAGGTTTAAAGCTATTTCACTACTTAAACAGGTTTTGTGTGTGATGTGCTTAGAAATAACTTCTTGAACTCATACACTAAGCTCTTTATCGGTTACTTTTTTACATATATTTAATCCTATTGTGTTTAAATGAACTAATGTCCCATTTAGTGTTATTTGTTCGGGCGATACGAAGCGTTGGCTATACTGAAATCTGATTGGTCGTCAACATGTTATAATATCTACATGAACTATTACTCTCTACAGTTTACCGACAACTCATTTTCTGACAACCCAAATCGTTATTAAGTTTTATTCTGTATTTAAACCCCATGCGTCGGAAACTAGATGTAGTATTTAGATATGTCAATCAGCCAAGCTGACATTGATGAGGAATGTCTAGTTTATCCAGCGATAACTAAAAATTATTCAGAAGTGAAAAATACAGATGGATTATCAGCGGAATTAAACAACATACCATCACATAACCCGAACTCTGTTTCTCGACCCTTACGTTCCACTTTAAAAACAAGATCGAAATTCGAACCTGATAAAATCAGACATACTGATAAACATAACTCAGAAAGAAATAATACTTTTTTCACAGTAAATACTAGAGAACCAATTATCCCTGAAACCTCAGTTCATAAGAATCACAAATTTGGTAACATGGAGAAAAACAGTACCACTAAAAGTCATTTGTCAACACTTAGAAATGATATGGAAATATGTGACTCTGATCAAAGTACATCATGTGGATCTAAAGAACATTTAAAGAGGCCTTCTATACAGCAATTAAGAAAATATTCAGTTGTGGATCCAAATACTCTTAAATTTATTGAAGGTTAGGTTTTATATTATTATCATTATTATTGTTATTACTGTGTATTGGCATTCATAGCAAAGTTTCATTCACATAATATGTATTATTTTATTATCGTTCATTTTATTTATTTGACAGCGGACTGTTTTAGATATCAGATACATTCATACTACATGATATCCGTTAGAAACTTTTTCGATTACTGGACTTTAATTGACATTGAATAGTAAATCTTTTTATTAATTATGGTATAGTTTTTCAGTAACTTTTTCACTACTCACGATGTGTATTATGTATTTAGCATTCTTTGGTTATTTCTCATATATTTAACGAATAATTGCCAAATATGAAAGTGTAATTTTTATCTAAAACTTCATTTCCTAGTACTAAACTTCGCTTGACTTGTTGGACTACACTGAACCGATATATTTATAGCATATACTTACGAATAATTTTGGAAATTTGAAATGAAATAGCTAATCAAAATTCCATTATGATACGGAACTCTGGTTTATTAAATGAATGGAAAAACGACTGATAATTCTTGAGTATAACACATTTAGTAAAGGGTTTGTGAATAGCCACAATAATTCATTATTGAGTTTCAGTTACTTTGTGCCTGCTTAACAAAACTTCAACAGCATTTTCCCCTCTAAAAGATTTTCATTTACACGTTACAGATAATCAATTGTTTGTTTAGAATATGGGAAATACCAACTAATTTAGAAACATGATTTGATATGTGCGTATCCATTTACGTTTATACTGTAACGACTAGTAAATGTATACGTATGTGTATGAAAATGGCTTACGTAACCGGCTCTGCATAAATTTGACAAGTTTAGGTAGTCTGTCATTTGTTGTGGTTGAAATTGAATGTTGATTGTAAAATCTAATATAATCCACCAAGTAGGCCTTTTTGTTAGTACTAGCCGATCTGGTGAAACATAAAACAACTCAAACGTATTAAAAGTTCTACTGAGTTAACGTGAGTTATTTATTGAATTTCACCTACTACTTTGCATGGCTTACAGGTCTGTCTATTATATTAAGCTGAAATTATTGAAATTCGGATTAGCAAAAATCGAATTTTCATATTCAGCAGTTTGCACAACACCGTTGATCTACCTTGACTATCAGTATATCAGTGAAGAGTAAAATAGAACTCTCAAAATATTTTTAAGAATTTTTTTATTACATTGTTAATTCATTTGATGAGTTCTATTGAAATTACATATGCTTTATTGTATAGCCTTAAACGACTGTTAATATTTATAAAGTGAAGGAACACTCATTTACGCAGAATAGCATCAGTTCATATTATTTCGTTAGATTTTCACCAAGTTGGTATAACCTTTTTGAAAATTAGCATTAAACAAAGAAGTAGACGTATTTATGCAAATGTCTACAAAGACAGAAACCCAAATGATTACGTAAATGAACAGCTGAACATAGATTTCTCGTATAACATGAATTGAGATTAGTGATATGAAAATAAAATTATGAAATTAGTAACATTAAAATGATTTAATCAACAACAGAGAAAAGCTGATAATATGGTGATGTAATAAAATAAGCGTTTTATTACCATAGTTACGAATTATCTCTTTTTAAATACAAACCTAAATTAAGGAGTTCAATTAGTATGACTATCAACTAGGTGTTACATCTTCATGAAATTTACTAAAACTTTATTTAATTTGTATTGTGACTGGCATGTGGAATCCAGGACGCGCGTTTCGTCCTATTTGGGACTCATCGGCTGGATGTACCTGCATCCCAATGTTGATGTTCACAGTAGGATTCGAACTCAGTCCGTTTCGTGTCATACTCCACCGCGTACACCAATAGACTACTGAGTCCAGACAGTCACGTTTGTGCAGTGGGCGAATTGGTAGTAGGATAAATTTGTATATTCCCATTGATTTGTTATAGAATGAAGCTGGTCAGTTACTGTTGCTATATGTGCACCTTGAACATCAACATCGGGATCCAGGTACATCCAGCCGATAAGTCCCAAATAGGACGAAACGCGCGTCCTTGATTCCACTTGTCAGTCACAATCCAAATTAAATGATACTTGTGAATATTCGCTTTATCGAGGCAATCCGCTCAGGATGCACATATAGCAACAGTGACTGACCAGCTTCAGTCTATAACAAATCAATGAGAATATACAAATTCATCCTACTTTCGTTAAACTGTTTGATTGCTCATTTTCTTAAGTATATTCTTTGAATCATATTTAACCGCTTTCTATCTTCTCAGCCAATACAGTTGTTTCGGTAGACATATGCGTTGTATAGTAGAGTAAAAAGTGTACCCATTGATTTATGATTGTAATAAAGAACATCTTGTTTTACATAGGAAGACCAGTTTGGCAACAGGATAGTTAAGCTTTCTACTAATTATCCTTGTTACTTCCGCAAACCCAGTGGAATAAAACGAGTTAATCTTATTCTGTTCAAATGTTTATTATATTCTGTTTATAAATTAATTAAAGGGACTATGTATATGAAACTTCCCCATGGATCGTAGTCAACATATTCGATTATTTCAAAAATTCCATACATCTAGTTTCTTTGATAGTTTTACGCTCACATCTGTGTATGTATTACACTTAACTAAAGGATTTAATACTGCCTTCTATGTTTTATCCTCCTGTATCACTGTAAATTTTCATCGCCATTTTACCAATAATGTTTAATTCACAATCTTATTATCCTTGGACTTATTCCTACCTCTTAAGAAGCTATGAAATCAACTAATGAATTTATTATAGTCTGTAAATACAGGAAATATGATCACTTTGCTTAAAAATAGTCAATCAACTTCTAAGCATTTGTCGGCTGATAAATCATACTCAGCCGTGACATAAACATCATGTTCACAAATTATACAGTATGATTGATAGCTAATGTCTCAGTTTAGTGTGGATAGAAAATATTCCGGATATGATTATTTTCTTGTAGGCTTTAGTTTCTATTAAGTGTTCACGAAGTTTCTGATATTAGATTGAAGAAATTTTCAACTAATCTTTATCAGCTTATACTGTTAACCTTTAAAATATCTTGAATACACAACAGTATTCTCTGGAAACAATGTCTAAATAACTGTCGTATACCAGAAATCTCTGAACATATATTTTTGTTAAGTAAAGAACTCTTCTATAGTTAGTATCAGTGAACCAACCAAGGATAGAACTATGAAAAATGGTCGTGAAATATCGCGAATAGACTAAAATTGGTATGTCAACTTAATTGTTTAAAAGTTAGCTTCTCGCATTAAGGCTCAAACGTCCTGAGTTTGAACCCAAGTAATCTCATTGATCCATACTTCTGAAGTGTCTTATACTAGGATGAAACTAGTTATTCCTTCCTTTTTGATGTTCTACGGTTATCAGTTCGTGATATAAAATTACAAAGTAAATGTTTATAAATCTATATAACTCAGTGAATTGAACAAAATATATGAATCACAAAAAATGATTTGTCCAGTATTACCTTAATACTTGTTTACGTCGCCTATTCTCTCTCTCTCTCTCTCTCTCTCTCTCTGTGAATTATTTACGTAAATACAGAAATATGAAGCATTCGATTGAATCTCAAGTGGTCAACAGTGTTAATTACAATACTATTAATACTAATGCTAATACTATGACTAATAATAATAATAATAATAATAATAATAATAATAATAATAATAATAATAATAATAATAATAATAATAATAATAATAATGGCAATGGTATTGATGATGATAAAGATAGGAAGGAGAAGTAGGAATCATAGTAATGCTTAATAACTATCCGGTAAACAGTTTCGTATATTTATTTGTTCAATCATTGTAGAATATTTAGAAATGGAAAATTTCGGCACATTTCTACACATTCATTCGTCTGTTGTGAATCTCATATGTTAGTGTGTATATACAAGGATATTGTGAAGCATGTTTATCTTGATGTACATATATGTGTATGGCTATTTATGTATTCCATTGAGTTTCATAGTCTAGGGAATAAGCTTGTTTTATGTTGTTGTAAATAGAAGCAACTATAACTATTACTTACCATATTTTATTATGTCTTTCTAGTAAGCAGTTTTGTATTTAAGCCTAAACATATTTGATACTTTTTTCTATGTATACCATTTTTCAATGTGGTGCTTAATAAAGTAAAAAAAAATGTTAACCATGCTTTATATACTCTAATCATACTCCTCCTCCTCCTGTATCTTGTGTTATCATTGTCATTGTTAACATTGGTTTCTATTTGATTAGCGGGTTTCATATCAACTGGCCACTAAGGTGTAATCAATGTTATATTTTGTCCTTTCATATTTTAGTACTGATCGAGTTTTTTGTGTCAAGTAGTATCGTGATCACTAATCTAAGTGATTCACTATCGTGTTCACTATACTGCTGACGTTAGATGGCTAGATGCATTTCTGAATATCTTCGATTTCGCGCTCCTTAGTACTTGCTAGCGGGCGTATGGAACTATTTTTTCCTGTATGTTCAGTGACTGTCGATTGATGTGAATGCTACACTTCAAGAGTTCTGTAAGTATTCTTAGAATTTTCACTACCCAGAATTTCGATTTTTTTCTCCAGTCTAATTCTCGTCCCTGGTTAGCACTGATATAAGTAACAACATACCATTTTGTTTGATTACTAGCGGTGCTCACGTATCCGTAAATTAATGTGGAAGGTGGGAGCAGAGCGTTCAGTTTATATAATGGATAATGTTAGATCTGTCTTCTTTCGTTATCCTTTTTTTAGTTTGCATACAACAAAATGATTTCATTGATTTATAGATGATACTGGTGATGAGTTGATTCACCAGATACTTCTTTTGAAGTTACTGAAGGCAGGTACCATTATAGAAGACAGATAGGAGATGAGTAAAAAATTGTAATGAAACAGTTTTTATCCAGATATTTTCCTATGTAAGAATGTGGTTACTTTCAGTAATTTTAATAATCATCACAATGAGCTAATAGTAATATTAACAGTGTATACCTTTCGTGACATATACACCTGTTGACCAATATTGCTCAATTAATTTACATGTATATCCAATTACAATCAGAAGATATACTGGAGATTAATGTTTACTAGTGTGTTTCTCTACATTGAAAGGTTACAGTTAGTTACGTAAAGTGTATATAAGTTAATAAGGGAGTTTTCCCATTCTTTATGACCTTTTCTTTATTTTAGTTTATTTAATTATTTATTTATTTATTTATTACTACACACGTAGCATGTTTAGTTGAATCTCTTTTTCATAACTTACGAAATTTATTAACTATATAAATTACAACAGAAATGTTAAAGATATACATAATGAAAGCTTTAGTGCTAATTTAACCGATGTTCTTATACTTACAACATCCTAGTGAACTTTTTTCACCTGTTATTTACATATTTGTTTTACCATAGTGAAGTGGTTTTCGTTTCAAACTTCAATCAGATATACTTCTATAAGTACAGTAGTTATAAACAAGTAGTTGATGTGGATCTAACAAAATGAAAAAAAAAATGAACTCAGTGTTATTCTACTTCATCAGTCGTTGTTCTGGCTTTAATAATGTTAATAAAAGTAACTGTTTACATGATAGATAGAATATGGATGATACTACTTCATTTTGAAATTCATGAATAACTATGAAAAGGATTCGTATAATATTATTGTGGAGGTTTACAATATAAAACTGTTTCAACTTGAAAACATGATTGGTTTAGAAATATATAGCCTACATCAGAAAGTCTAAGGTACTGAATTTATATTACGCGTATAGAACAAAGATAACTGTCAGTAAATTGTCGTAAAAAGATGAAGAAAACTTTCCAGTTCTTTATGAGTTCTTAGTGATATTTGAACTGATGATGGACAGTTTGTAAATCCACATTAAGAGATTGCAGGGTAGTTTTGGTGAAGCTATATTTAAAAGAAAGTAAGTTTGAATACATTCTGAGGTGATTATGTTGGTTTTGTGGAGATTAGTTAGATTCGAAAGCTATATTCAAGCCAATTTCACTTCATTTGAAATAGCGCTGAAAGTCATGGAGTGTAGGACATCTGTTTTATCTTAATATAGGACCTCTTAACATTTAGCAAACGCAATTTCCCTAGAGATTGGACACTGGAATCATGCTGTAGCTGCTTAAGAATTACACCCACATGGATGGAGTCTACTGGTGAACATTTATGATGGAATTTGATTTGTGATGTCACTGATGTTCGGTGTTTCCTTTCCGATATCTCTGAATTCTACAGGTTGGTTCCCACTACTAGTAGGGATTCACATATTTTATGGTATTTGATTTGTTTTTCGTGACTGCTTTATTCATTCATTTTAATGGCTAAATCTTGGGTACCCTTACCAGTCCATATTGTTCATTCATCAGCTTCATTCGTTTCTTTTGAAACTATCCTTCGTGGATAGTTTTCACTTTCATCATTAACATCAGTATTTCTACTGCTTTTCTTTTAAAAGTCAGCAGGAGACCCTTCACAATTTTAATTTTTCAAAAACGTAACATATAATCTTTAGGGTACTGATGCTATCAGTGAGATTTGACCACGCAACATATAGCCGAACAGTCTTCTTTTTTCAACAATAGGGATTGTGGGTCTGTTGGTTTGTGTTAATCCGTGCATTATTTATTTCAGTGAGGAGCCTCAAAAATGTCACCGACAAAGCTAATACTACTCATACAGGTAGTGCGTTCCAGCGGTTGATTGCTCATTATAGAAAATGGAATCCCACCGTCACTTTGTTCGATCCTGGTTTTTGAACATTTTTGTGATGGCCTCTGAAACGATTAGTTCTAGAGGGAGCAAACTGATAAGACGTGTCAATGCCCAGATCATTATTTAAAGTACAGAATATCTTTACTTTAATTATTCTCTTTACTATAGGACCATCAAACTTATTCTTCAAAATCAAACTAAAGATCAGGCAGATGGGATCGTTGTTTGTTGTCCTCCATATCTTTAAATCGTCTGCGAATAAGAGTGCCGATGGCTTCAGTTACCGTCACGACTCATCGGGATACATAGAGGGGGGAGCCACAAAAGGTGACTTAAGCTGGTACCTTGAAGAACGGCGATTGATATAGGCTTCTATATAAATAACGTTCCAATAAATCGTGTTCTTTATCTCTGATCACATAAGAGACTCCTTTACCAACTCTGAATCTATCTTTTTATCCAGAAGTTTGAGTGCTTTCAACTGAGGTCTATGTGTGGCATACTGTTGAATCCTTTGTTAAAATCGATGAATATCACATCCATAGTCAATCCAGTTGTCAATCTATAGCTGTGATCAGCTTTTCTATCTTAGTTAATAAGTTAATAAGACGAGAGTCGCTTATGGAATTCACGTTTCTCTGATGTCAACAGGTTTTATGACTATGTGAATAATTATTTCATTTCGAATCAGCTTTTCAAATATTTTAACTAATATGCTAATTAAACTGATGAGTCTGTAGTTGGCTGCCAACTCATTATTTCTACGCTTAAAAAAGAAGTTAATGATAACATTCTTCAAATTATTTAGAAGTTGATTTTGGGAAAAGTACATCTTGGACAACTCGAGTGGTTCTAAAATAATATTCGCAAGTAATGGTAGCAATCGACTAGCATTCGATGTTAACGGTGGACCATTCATACTGTAGCCAACCTTATGTCAATTTCTTTTAGATATTTTAGTCATATTTGAAAGCATGTACTGACATATATTTGTACCAGTTCATATGTTGTTTCTAATTTAAGAAATTAATTTTAATAAATATGTTTAAACATATTTATGAATTATATTTGTACTAAAAGGATTCATAACTTGAATTCATTTGTCTGTTTATTCATTGAACTAATGTACGTCCGACTTTCGTTATTTATCCATTTGAGTTGATTAACAAAATGTACATCTCTATGGATTTTACCATTATTATTATTATCATTATCATAACAGACAGCTGATTATCGTGATGTTTTTTTCACTGATAACTTACATTATCATCATCAATATAATCAGTAAAGTAGCGTATACATTTGTCAACAGTAAAAAAACCTTTTACTCATCCATTTAATTCTCCTTCCATTTATGTATTTATCATCCCTTTCTTGCTTCCTACCTTTCCCTTATCTTCTTATATATATATATATATATATATATATATATATATATATATATATATATATATATATATATATATATATATATATATATATATATGACAAATACAACCTAACTAACCAAAAATCGAATCTCGAAAAAATAATAATTTCAGTTGCTCTTCTCTTACTTACAAACTCAGTTTTAGTGAAACAACTCAAAATAAAAGAATTAAACAATTAAACATTCACAAATTTATCATGGAATTTGCTTGGGTGGTTGATATAAGCTCAGTGTATTCCAGGAAGTCAGTTTACTTGATTATCATTTCGACTTGATGAAACACGACTGATCACTTACTTTACACTAGTAGTTCAAAAAGTAACTCTCAAAGTTAGTCAATGGTAAGCATATGACAATTGTTAGTAATAAAAAGGTTGTGCATCATAGACTGAATTTAATTAGATAATTATTGCAAAATAGAAAATATAAGATATTGATTCCATCTTAGAATACGACTACATCATCAGTCCTTAATTTTAAACTGTGAATTCAATGATCGTTTTATCTCAGTCATGTAATACACTTACAAGTAGGATTAATAAACACTTGATTTAAGCTTGAGAAGTTCGAAGCTAAGTAAACCACATTTTGGAGATCTACTGGGTTCGAATCAAGATGGAAATTTTACCAATAGGGGCCGAGCAGCCTAGTGGTACAGAGGGTTAGGCGTTCACCAACTTGAAGCCCATAGGGCAGAATCTGGGATGCACACTACTAAGGAGTCCCATACTAGCACGAAATGACTACCTAGTACTTCTTGTTTCTCAGTGGTACCCTACCAACACCAATGTGTGAAAGTGATATAAGTGAATTTTGTAATACAAAATTTCATTTGTTTAGTACGATGTCAATTTTTAATGTAAAAATAAATTTTAAAATTTTGCGAACACTCTAGTTGGCGTGATATAGTCGCTTCTGTATAATTCGTTGACGAAAATGACTCAATTGATAGAATATATTAATCTTCATATCCTACAAACCGATCATGTAGTCCATCCATACTTAATCTACTTCATTTTTGTTCAGAATATTACTTATGAATAATCGAAACATTTATGAAATCAATTAATTTGACACTAGAATAAATTCGTTTATCGGTTACAGACACCTAATAAGGTATCTTGATGGACCTAAACTCAGCACTATTTACTTTTGATGGGACTAATGCTACTTTTCTGATTTGAACCAAGGTCATATAGCTAGCTAGGGAGTTTACTGCTGGTTACCTACATTCACATAACACAATAACACAGTAATGAACGTGATGCAGAGTCACTTAGGCTAATGACTACAGCGTAAATAGATCAATTGAATTCAGTCATTAATATAATATTAATTTCAACTCAGTGGTCAATTAATATAAAGTTAGTATGTATCTTGAGTAAATTATAATGTTACTACTTACTACCAATTAACACAGATTAAATTAGCATACTAGTACTTTCAGGAAATGTACGACTTCAAGTATTGTTAAGAAAATATATAACCTCCATACTGTTTGGATCAAACTGTTTATCCTGAGACTCTAATAAATTGGTTTTTCTTTCAAATGCCAATATATTTTCCCCTAAGCTACTGAGTTCAAAACAATAACTGTTCTTTGAATTAATTGTTTAACACTTTTTACATTCAGCTGACTAATTTAAACAACAATGTAAAACTCACCTAGGATTCAACCAAAATCCATAATCCAAATTATGCTACTTTGATTGATATTTGTTGATCTCTGAAGATTTACTTATGTCATGACATGTAGTTATTCATACTAAGCGAATTCTATCAATCACGTTACAGTGTCACCACTAAAAACGTAGGTCAGTATTGTGTTACACCATACTCAAATTTTAAATGGATGAATAAAATCAACAATAAGCTCTGTTTGCTAATCAGTAACCAATTAGATTAAATATCTCAATCTTATGTTAGGTCACTCACGACTAAATCAGTTTAAAAATAACGTCGGTGAATTTGACAAGGTGAGAGTTGCTTAAAATCCAGTATAATATATTATTCCCATTAAAAGTGATATAATATTTCATTACTACTGATTATCGACTAGCAAGAAACCATGTACACAACTTCATGTCTATTCCATTCGACCACTTCAAAATTGTTTTGATTCAATAATTTGTCAATAAATCAGTCATTCAATTAATTGATGGTTTCTTTTTCTGGTAAATATTAGATTAACATTCAAAGATTATTTCCATGCATAGACTATTCATACGATTTCATCTGTTATTTTAATCTATAGTGCCCTACTCAAAACAAATTATTTTGTTTGGTATGAAGCTAGTTCTTTTTTATGGATTCACTTTTATTCAAGTATCATTCAAACTGATCGTTATTCTACCAATGAAATTTTGACTGAATACAACCCTCAGGCCAAATGTACCTAACTCAGAGGTTATTTAACCCTTATGATTGATGTTGAAAAGTAGACTTTTTATACAATTCAAT
>CM046068.1:2611212-2709813 GCA_025215515.1 Schistosoma japonicum
CGATAAATACTGATAGTATATGTGTAATCTAGAGTACTCTGAAGAAACAACAACAACAGCATCTCTCCCTCATATGAAGCGACAATATTTAACAACAATTCATTGTATATTCTACAAGCATCCAACATAAACGTTATCACATGCAACGTGCAAACAAATACGCTGCGTCACTGCAACTCCATACACTCTGCCATGTACAAGCATTAAATACCTGCAACCAAATATGCAAAATTTAATCGCATTTTCTCTCAGTACGCAACATTCACTTAATCACACATCACTCCACTTCACTGCACTTCACTTTACTTCACTTCTTTCCACTGCGAACAAATTCACTGCTTTCCACTCACAATATGTCTAACATCCAACACCTGCATACAACCAACATGTCACACTGCACTCCACTATTCCAACATTCTCCAAGCTCACTTACACATCGTCACCAAACACAAATGCATCCACACACACGCACACACACACATAACACTCATCCAAACTCACAACATGCCGTCACTTACATTCTCCACACACTCTAACACCAATTCACTATTTCATGCAACTCATACTACAATATGTAAATATGATAACGTTGAACTCTGCTTCCTTGCATTCATATCATATACAGATATCTGAATTGCGCCCCTCACACATGAGTCTATTCACTTCACCACCTATAGATTCTACCGAAAAAAATACTGATAGTATATAATTAATCTAGAGTACTCAAAAAAAAAAAACGACAGCAATTTCCCTTATATGAAGCGACGCCATTTCACACCAATTCATTGTATCCTCTACAAGCATTCAACATCAACGACATCACATGCAACGTGAAAACAACTACGCTGTGTCACTGCAACTTCATACACTCTGCCATGTCCAAGCATCTAATACCTGCAACCGAATAAGCAGTTTTCGTCGCATCTCCTCCAATTACACAACGTTCTGTCATTCACACACCCCAATCCACTTCACTCCACTTCACTCCATTCCACTGCAAACACATTTACTGCACTTTACTCACAATATGTCTAACATCCAACACCTGCATACAACAACCATGTCACACTGCACTCCACTATTCCAACATTCTCCAAGCCCACTTACACATCATCACCAAGTACACATGCATTCACACACACGCACACACACACACATCACACTCATCCAAACTCACAACATGCTGTCTCAAACATTCTCCACACACTCCAACACCAATTCACTATTTCATGCAACTCATACTACAATATGAAAATATGATAACGCTGAACTCTGCATCCTTGCATTCATATCACATACAGACCTCTGAATGATGCTACTCAAACATAAGTCTATTCACTTCACCACCTATACATTTTACCGATAAATACTGATAGTGTATGAGTTTCCTAGATTACTTTATAAAAACAACAACAACGGCACCTCTACCTTATAAAAAGCGACATCACTTTACACCAATTTATTGTATCCTCTACAAGCATTCAACATCAACGACATCACATGCGACGCGCAAACAACTACGATGTGTCACTGCAACTTCATACACTCTGCCATGTACAAGCATCTAATAATTGCAAAAAATATGCGAAATTTAATCGCATCTCCTCCCAGTACGCAACGTTCACTTAATCACACATCACTCCACTTAACTTGACTTCACTTCACTCCATTCCACTGTAAACAAATTCACTGCACTTTACTCACAATATGTCTAACATCCAAAACCTGCATACAACCACCATGTCACACTGCACTCCACTATTCCAACATTCTCCAAGCCCACTTACACATCATCACCAAGTACACATGCATTCACACACACGCACACACACACATCACACTCATCCAAACTCACAACATGCCGTCTCACACATTCTCCACACACTCCAACACCAATTCACTATTTCATGCAACTCATACTACAATATGAAAATATGATAACGCTGAACTCTGCATCCTTGCATTCATATCACATACAGACCTCTGAATGATGCTACTCAAACATAAGTCTATTCACTTCACCACCTATACATTTTACCGATAAATACTGATAGTGTATGAGTTTCCTAGATTACTTTATAAAAACAACAACAACGGCACCTCCACCTTATAAAAAGCGACATCACTTTACACCAATTTATTGTATCCTCTACAAGCATTCAACATCAACGACATCACATGCGACGCGCAAACAACTACGATGTGTCACTGCAACTTCATACACTCTGCCATGTACAAGCATCTAATAATTGCAAAAAATATGCGAAATTTAATCGCATCTCCTCCCAGTACGCAACGTTCACTTAATCACACATCACTCCACTTAACTTGACTTCACTTCACTCCATTCCACTGTAAACAAATTCACTGCACTTTACTCACAATATGTCTAACATCCAAAACCTGCATACAACCACCATGTCACACTGCACTCCACTATTCCAACATTCTCCAAGCCCACTTACACATCATCACCAAGTACACATGCATTCACACACACGCACACACACACATCACACTCATCCAAACTCACAACATGCCGTCTCACACATTCTCCACACACTCCAACACCAATTCACTATTTCATGCAACTCATACTACAATATGAAAATATGATAACGCTGAACTCTGCATCCTTGCATTCATATCACATACAGACCTTTGAATGATGCTCCTCAAACATGACTCTAGTCACTTCACCACCTATACATTTTACCGATATATACTGATAGTGTATGAGTTTCCTAGATTACTTTATAAAAACAACAACAATACCGGCACCTTTACCTTATAAAAAGCGATACCACTTCACACCAATTAATTGTATCCTCTACAAGCATTCAACATCAACGACATCACATGCAACGCGCAAACAACTACGATGTGTCACTGCAACTCCATACACTCTGCCATGTACAAGCATCTAATAATTGCAAAAAATATGCAAAATTTAATCGCATCTACTCACAGTACGCAACGTTCACTTAATCACACATCACTCCACTTAACTTGACTTCACTTCACTTCATTCCACTGTTAACAAATTCACTGCACTTTACTCACAATATGTCTAACATCCAACACCTGCATACAACCACCATGTCACACTGCACTTCACTATTCCACCATTCTCCAAGCCCACTTACACATCATCACCAAGTACACATGCATTCACACACAAGCACACACACACATCACACACATCCAAACTCACAACATGCATCTCACACATTCTCCACACACTCCAACACCAATTCACTATTTCATGCAACTCATACTACAATATGAAAATATGATAACGCTGAACTCTGCATCCTTGCATTCATATCACATACAGACCTTTGAATGATGCTCCCCAAACATGAGTCTATTCACTTCACCACCTATACATTCTACCGATAAATACTGATAGTATATGAGTTATCGAGAGTATTCAAAAGAAACAACAACAACAGCACCAGTCCCTCATATGAAACGACACCATTTCACACCAATTCATTGTATCCTCTACAAGCATTCAACATCAACGACATCACATGCAACGTGCAAACAACTACGCTGTGTCACTGCAACTTCATACACTCTGCCATGTACAAGCATCTAATACCTGCAACCGAATATGCAGAATTCGATCGCATCTCCTCCCATTACACAACCTTCTCTTCATTCACACACACTCCAATTCACTCCACTTCACTTCACTTCACTCCACTGCGAACACATTCACTGCACTCTACTCACAATATGTCTAACATCCAACACCTGCATACAACCACCATGTCACACTGCACTCCACTATTCCAACATTCTCCAAGCCCACTTACACATCATCACCAAACACACATGCATTCACACACACGCACACACACACATCACACTCATCCAAACTCACAACATGCCGTCTCACACATTCTCCACACACTCCAACACCAATTCACTATTTCAGGCCACTCATACTACAACTATGTAACTATGATAACGCTGAAATCTGCTTCTTTGCATTCATATTATTTACGGATACCTGAATAGCGCTCCTCACACATGAGTCTATTCACTTCACCACCTATACATTCTACCGATAAATACTGATAGTGTATATGTAAATTAAAGTACGCAAAAGAAACAACAACAACAGCACCTGTCCCTCATATAAAGCGACACCATATAACAACAATTCATTGTATCCTCTACAAGCATTCAACATCGACGACATCATATGCAAAGTGCAAACAACTACGCTGTGTCACTGCAACTCGGTAAACTCTGCCATGTACAAATATCTAATACCTGCAACCAAATATGCAGAATTCAATCGCCTTTTCTCCTATTACACAACCTTTTTTGATTCAAATACTTAATCCACTCCACTTAATTTCAATCCTCTGTTAACAAATTCACTGCTACCTACAAACAAAATGTCTATCATCCAACACCTGCATACAACAACCATGTCACACTGCACTCCATTATTCCACCATTCTCCAAGCACACTTACACATCATCACCAAACACATGCATTCACTCACACGCACACACACACACATCACATTCATCCAAACTCACTACATGCCGTCCCACACATTTTCCGCACACTTCAAAACCAATTCACTATTTCAGGCCACTCATACTGCAATATGTAACTATGATAACGTTGAACTTTGCTTCTTTGCATTCATATCATATACAGACACCTGAATGGCGCCCCTCACACAAAAGTCAATACACCTCAAAACATGTACATTCTACTGATAAATACTAATAGTATATGATTAAACTGTAGTATAAAATACAAACAACAACGACAGCACCTCTACTTCATTTGAAAGGACACCACTACACACCAATTTTTTGTATTCTTTACAAGCATTCAACATCAACGACATCACATGCAACGCGCTAACAACTACGCTGTGTCACTGCAACTTCATACACACTGCCATGTACAAGCATCTAATACCTGCAACCGAATATGCAGAATTCGATCGCATCTCCTCCCATTACACAACCTTCTCTCATTCACACACTCCACTCCAATTCAATGCGATCCACTGCGAACTAATTCACTTAACTCTACTCACAATATATCTAACATCCGACATCTGCATACATCATCGATGTCACACTGCCCTACACTATTTCATTATTTTCGAAGCCCACTTACACATCATCACCAAACACACATGCATTTACACACACGCACACACACACACATCACACTCATCCAAACTCGCAACATGCATCTCACACATTCTCCACACACTCCAACACCAATTCACTATTTCAGGCCTCTCATACTACAATATCTAAATATGATAACGCTGAACTCTGCTTCCTTGCATTCATATTATATGCAGATATCTAAATAGCGCTCCTCCCACATGAGTCTATTCACTTCACCACCTATACATTCTACCGTTAAATACTTATAGTATATGAGTTATCTGGAGTATTCAAGAGAAACAACAACAACAGCAACTCTCCATTATTTGGAGTGACGCTATTTCATACAAATTTATTGTATCCTCTACAAGCATTCAACATCAACGACATCACATGCAACGTGCAATCAACTACGCTGTGTCACTGCAACTTCATACACACTGCCATGTACAAGCATCTAATACCTGCAACCGAATAGTCAGAATTCGATCGCATTTCCTTCCATTAAACAACCTTCTCTCATTAACACACTTAACCCCACTCCAATTCACTGCACTCCACTGCAAACAAATTCACTGCACTCTATTCAAAATTTGTCTAAAATTCAACACCTGCATACAACAACCGTGTCACACTGTACTTCACTATTCCATCATTCTCTAACCTCACTTGAACAAAATTACCAAACACACATGCATTCACATACACGAACAAACCCACATCACATTCATCCAAACTCCCAACATGCCATCTCACACATCCTCCAGACACTCCAACACCAATTCACTATTTCAGGTCACTCATACTACAACATGTTACTATGATAACGTTGAACTCTGCTTCCTTGCATTCATATCATATACAGATATCTAAATAGCGCTCCTCCCACATGAGTCTATTCACTTCACCACCTATACATTCTACTGTTAAATACTTATAGTATATGAGTTATCTGGAGTATTCAAGAGAAACAACAACAACAGCGACTCTACCTTATTTGGAGTGACGCTATTTCACACAAATTTATGGTATCCTTTACAAGCATTCAACATCAACGACATCACATGCAACGTGCGAACAACTACGCTGTGTCACTGCAACTTCATACACACTGCCATGTACAAGCATTTAATACCTGGAACCGTACAGGCAGAATTCAATCGCATTTCCTCCCAATAAACAACCTTCTCTCATTAACACACCTAACCCCACTCCACTTCACTGCACTCCACTGCAAACAAATTCACTGCACTACACCCACAATTTGTCTAACATCCAACACCTGCATACAACAACCGTGTCACACTGTACTCCACTATTCCATCATTCTCTAACCTCACTTGAACAAAATTACCAAACACACATGCATTCACATACACGAACATACCCACATCACACTCATCCAAACTCCCAACATGCCATCTCACACATTCTCCACACACTCCAACACCAATTCACTATTTCAGGCCACTCATACTACAACATGTAATTATGATAACGTCAAAGTCTGCTTCCTTGCATTAATATGATATACTGACATTTGAATTGTGCTCCTCACATATAAGTCTATTCACTACACCAGCAATACATTCTACCAAGAAATTCAAAACGTATATGCATAATTTTAACTACTCAATAGAAGCAACAACAACAACACTCGTGAATTATGTGAAGCGACGCCATTTACCACCAATTCATTACATCCATCACAAACATTCAACATCAACGACATCACATGCAACGTGCAAACAGCTACGATTTGTCGATGCAATTTCATACACTCTGCCATGTACAAGCATCTAATACCTGCAACCGAATATGCAGGATTTATTCGCATTTCCTCCCATTACACATCCTGCTCAAAATCACACACTACACTATAATCTACTTCACTCCAATCCACTGCAAACACATTTACTGCAATGCACACACAATATGTCTGACATCCAACACCTGCATACAACAACCATGTCACACTGCACTCCACTATTCAACCATTCTTCAAGCTTACTTACACATCATCACCAAAAACTCATGCATTCACACACACGCACACACACACATCACACTCATCCAAACTCACAACATGCCGTCTCACACATTCTCCACACACTTCAACACCAATTTACTATTTCAGGCCACTCATACTACAACATGTAACTATGATAACGTTGAACTCTGCTTCCTTGCATTCATATCATATACAGACATAAAAATTGCGCCCCTCACACATGAGTCAATTAACTTCACGACCCAAACATTTTACCGTTGGTAACTACGCGTTTATGCCTATTCTGAATAACACAAGAAAAACATCAACAAACAAACGTTTCCGTTATATGAAGCGACATATTTTCGTACTGATACATTGTATCCTCAACAAGCATTTAACATCAACGATATCACATTCAACGTGCAAACAACTACGCTGTGTCACTGCAATTTCATTCACTTTGACATGTACAAGCATCTCATACCTGCAAACTATTATGGGGAATTCAATCGCATCTCCTACCATTGAACAACCTGCTCTTATTCACACCTGTTACTCCACTCCACTCCACTGCAAACACATTCACTGCACTCTATTCACAATATGTCTAACATCCAACACCTGCATACAACAACCATGTCACACTGCACTTCACCATTCCATCATCCTCCAAGCCCACATACACATCATCACCAAACACACATGCATTCACACACACGCACACACACACATCACATTCATCCAAACTCACAACATGCCGTCTCACACATTCTCCACACACTCCAACACAAATTCACTATTTCTGGTCGCTCATACTACAACATGTAACTATGATAACGTTGAACTCTGCTTCCTTGCATTCATATCATACACAGACATCTGAATTGCGCTCCTCACACATTAGTACATTAACTTCAAGATTCATACATTTTACCGGTGAAAACAACGCGTTTATGCGTAATCTGAAGTACACTAGAAAAACAACAGCAACCGTACCAGTCCTTAATGTTGAGCGACACCATTATACACCAAATCATTTTATCCTCAACAAGCATTTAACATCAACGACATCACATGCAACGTGCAAACAACTACGCTGTGTCACTGCAATTTAATACACTTTGCCATATACAAGCATCTCATACATACAAACAATTAGGCAGAATTCAATCGCATCTCCTCCCATTACACAACCTTCTCAAAATCACACACTCCACTTCAATCCACTCCACTTCACTTCACTGCAAACAAATTCACTGCACTCTACTCACAATATGTCTAACATCCAACAACTGCATATAACAACCACGTCACACAGCACTTTTTTTCCACCATTTTCAAGCCCACTTACACATCATCACCAAACACATGCATTCACACACACGCACACACACACATCACACTCATCCAAACTCACAACATGCCGTCTCACACATTCTCCACACACTCCAACACCAATTCACTATTTCAGGCCACTCATACTACAACATGTAACTATGATAACGTTGAACTCTGCTTCCTTGCATTCATATCATATACAGACATAAAAATTGCGCCCCTCACACATGAGTCAATTAACTTCACGACCCAAACATTTTACTGTTGGTAACTACGCGTTTATGCCTATTCTGAAAAACACAAGAAAAACATCAACAAACAAACGTTTCCGTTATATGAAGCGACATATTTTCGTACTGATACATTGTATCCTCAACAAGCATTTAACATCAACGATATCACATTCAACGTGCAAACAACTACGCTGTGTCACTGCAATTTCATTCACTTTGACATGTACAAGCATCTCATACCTGCAAACTATTATGGGGAATTCAATCGCATCTCCTACCATTGAACAACCTGCTCTTATTCACACCTGTTACTCCACTCCACTCCACTGCAAACACATTCACTGCACTCCTATCACAATATGTCTAACATCCAACACCTGCATACAACAACCATGTCACACTGCACTTCACCATTCCATCATCCTCCAAGCCACATACACATCATCACCAAACACACATGCATTCACACACACGCACACACACACATCACATTCATCCAAACTCACAACATGCCGTCTCACACATTCTCCACACACTCCAACACAAATTCACTATTTCTGGTCGCTCATACTACAACATGTAACTATGATAACGTTGAACTCTGCTTCCTTGCATTCATATCATACACAGACATCTGAATTGCGCTCCTCACACATTAGTACATTAACTTCAAGATTCATACATTTTACCGGTGAAAACAACGCGTTTACGCGTAATCTGAAGTACACTAGAAAAACAACAGCAACCGTACCAGTCCCTAATGTTGAGCGACACCATTATACACCAAATCATTTTATCCTCAACAAGCATTTAACATCAACGACATCACATGCAACGTGCAAACAACTACGCTGTGTCACTGCAATTTAATACACTTTGCCATGTACAAGCATCTCATACATACAAACAATTAGGCAGAATTCAATCGCATCTCCTCCCATTACACAACCTTCTCAAAATCACACACTCCACTTCAATCCACTCCACTTCACTTCACTGCAAACAAATTCACTGCACTCTACTCACAATATGTCTAACATCCAACAACTGCATACAACAATCATGTCACACTGCACTTCACTTTTACACCATTTTCAAGCCCACTTACACATCATCACCAAACACATGCATTCACACACACGCACACACACACATCACACTCATCCAAACTCACAACATGCCGTCTCACACATTCTCCACACACTCCAACACCAATTCACTGTTTCTGGTCGCTTATACTACAACATGTAATTATGATAACGTTGAACTCTGCTTCCTTGCATTCATGTCATATACAGACATCTGAATTGTGCTCCTCACACATAAGTCGATTCACTTCACCACTCATACATTCTACCAATAAATACTAAGCTTATATATCTTATCTTCACCTTTCAAATGAAACATAATTGACAGCAACAGCCAGTATTATTAAGCGACTTCGTTCAACACCAATTTATTTTGTACTCTAAAAGCATTCAACTTCAACCTCATTACATTCTACGTGCAAACAACTACGCTGTGTCACTGCAGCTTCATACACCTAACTATTTCAGGATTTATTCGACATAGCGTTGGATTTAACGGAATAACGCTTTCGAAGTCGATAAGTTTAGAAGGCTCTTTGAGTGTTCGGAATTTTTATTTGGAACAGGTAAATAATTATCAAACGTGGTTCTGCAACAAACGGTTTTAAATTTGCTAGTTACTTACATTCAAGTTGATTAAGCAACATTAACAACAACAAATGATCACATCGATCAGCGCCTAACACACAAAGCGAACAGAATGCCAAACAAAAATTGCTGACCAAAACACACAATGTTCCGACAAATTGAAAACAACTTCTAGAGATTTCGATCATCACTGACCAATGAAATGCAAGTAACAAATTACATAATAAACACTCAACTACTCATGAGTAGTACAACAATTTCAACTAAATCGAACACCGCCCCCTGAGGTTGAAGAATCCCGGGATGTTTCTAACTGTTCGGATTTCTGGGATTATTCAACTTCACCTTCCAACTTGCATAACTGTCGTACATCTCTTTTCACCATCCCGTTAGCTGTTCTCAACGTCACCTTTCGAACTATACCGTCGGTACCCTCCTGTATGTCTGTGACCACCGCCTTCGGCCATTGCCCTCTCGATCGTGCAGGTTCTATCATCAATACTAAGTCCCCAACCTTCAAATTAGGCTTAGGATCATGCCATCTTCGCGTTAACTGTAGCGTTGGGATATATAGCTTCAACCACCTTTTCCAGAAAAGATTAACCAAGTACATAGTTTGTCGCCATTTTCTATTGTATTTTGTTGTATAGTCCTTTTCATCAATGCCAGCTAGTTCGTTTGCTCTAGGCAACAGTAACATGCTAGGTGAAAGCGCTTGTATTCCATCGACGTCTTCTATCATCTTCACTATAGAACGATTGTTTAAAATCCTCTCTATCTCCACTAGAGTCGTATGTAGTACCTCATCGGTGACCGGTTGTTTGTCTAGAATAACTACTAATATTCTTTTAATAGTTTTGATGATCCGCTCCCATATTCCTCCTCGATGATAAGCCTTTGGAGGGTTAAATATCCAATCACAATTATGAGTAGCAAGGTTTTTCGATATTTTTTCTTGGTTCCAAGCTCTCATTAAACTCTTTATCACCCTTTTTGCACCTTTAAATTTACTACCGTTGTCACTATACAGGCGTTGTGGGTAGCCCCTACGTGCTGCAAATCGGCTAAAGACACATAGGAAGGAATCGGTGTCCAGAGTATTAGATATCTCTAGATGAACCGCTCTTGAGCTGAAGCAAGTGAACAAGCAGCCGTATCTCTTTTCCACGATCCGTCCACGTTTCACAAATAGTGGTCCAAAATAATCGACACCTGTCACAGTAAATGGATTACAGTGGTGCATGAAAGGATCTTCTGGTAGGGGTGCCATAGCCTGTTGGCAAGGTTGAGAGAACCACTTACGACACTTATAGCAATTATTGAGAACCGACTTGGTGGTTTTCGCTGCTTTAATGATCCAATATCTTTCACTGATTGTCGAAATCAGATAATTTACTCCCATATGTCCATTCGTTTCATGATAATGTCTAATAATTAAACGGATAATAGAATGATTATGTGGTAGTATAATCGGATGCCTTACTTCAAAGGGTAGACCTGGTTGTTGTAAGCGCCCACCAACTGTTATTACTCCGTTAACCGTAACCACTTTCAAATGACGTAGTGGGCTTGAGGACTTGCATAATGCTACTTTAATTGTTCGGTCGACCTCCTTCTGACTCGTTACCACTGAGACGTGATTCAACAGCTTAAATAAATCATTGAAACATTCCTTTTGCGCCAATCGGATGATGCTGAGCTCTGCCGATCTTAACTCTGCGACTGTGAGGTGTTGTTGGTTAGTTAATTTGTTCATCAAGAAATATTTATAACGCATAAGCCAAGCTATCATTCGTTGTAATTTCATCCATGAATTCACAGCTTCGAATCGATTTAGAAACGTAGGTTGATTCTCGGTTGGATATAAATCATTATATGACGATATATAGTTCACATAGGAGCATACATTAGTGTGCTGGTGTGGTTCCTGCTGGACATGTCCCAGCAATAAAAATGTTGGACCACTAAGCCATCGTTTTTAATTTCCGTTCTTGGTTTACCATGAACCCTCGGGAAAGCAAATCTGCTGTGTTGAGCTTAGAACTAACGTAACACCAGTCTAATGGCCTCGTCTGTTTATGAATATAAGCCAACCTGATAGCAAAAAACGTAGGGAATCTCTTGGAAGCATCGTTTATGCTATGGAGTACGACGAGGGAGTCAGTCCAATATATCGTTTTGAGTATGATAACAGTCATCTCTGTTTGTATGAGCTTGGAGATTTTCACAGACAAAACTGCTGCCGCTAATTCTAAACGTGGTATACTTGTGGCCCTAATAGGTGCTACTTTAGCTTTGGCGAATATTAGTCGACATTCTTTAATACTTTGCTGTTTTAGTAGTAGTAAATACCCTGCTGCTCCGTATCCATTATTAAAGGCATCGCTGAACATATGTAGTTCGATTTCAGTACATTCGGCTGCATTTAATGACCGAGGCAAAGCTATCTTTTCTATATGAGTGAGACTTCCTTGCCATTTTCTTCAAACCTTTAATTCTTCTCCTTCTATTAAATCATTTCAAGAAAATTTCATTTTACATAGTTTCTGAAGAATAAGTTTCGCCGGAAGACTAACAGGTGCCAGGTAACCCATGGGATCAAATATGGAGGCGACAAATGACAAGATATTACGACGTGTAACAGGTTCATCGATCATCCCGACATAAAAACGAAAGGTATCATCGCATATATTCCAACTTATGCCCAAAGCTCGACAAGTGGTATGATCGTCATGACCGATATGTTCACATGGCCCGATACAATTAAATTTAGGTAGCAACTGAGCTAATGTTGAATCATTAGTAACACACTTAGTCAAGTTGAATCCTCCCTTTGATAACATACCTTTCAACTGAGTTGCTATTCGATAAGTTGCTTCAGTATCAGGAGTACTAATTAAACAATCGTTCACGTAAAAACTACGTGTAGCCATGTCGTAAACTTCCTTGTCATAGTTTTCCTTGATATCTTCGATGGTACGATTAAGAGTAAATGTAGCACAACTAGGAGAAAAGGTTGCCCCAAATAGGTGAACTGTCATGCGAAATTCTTCAGGGCTGTCAGTAAAATCTCCGTTCGTCCACCATAAAAAACGCAGAGCGTCCCTATCGTGTTCGGGTACTTTAACCTGATGGAACATTGCTTCTATGTAAGCCATTACGGCTACTCTTTCTTGTCTAAACCTAAGAATTACACCCAATAGCGAATTAGTAAGATCCGGACCAGAGAGTAACCTGTCGTTTTGTGATCGTCCTTCATGTTTAGCAGCGCAATCGAACACGATTTTAATTTTCTCTGGTTTCGCTGGATGAACGACAGGGTGATGCGGTAAGTACCATACGTTAGACTTATCATTTAACGGTAGCGCAATTTCTGCATATCCCTTTATAAGGTAATCCTTCATTGCATCCGCATAGCTTCTAGCTAAGTCTTTAGAGGTACACAGTCGTTTGCGTAAAGCGTTCAGACGATGCAAACAATACGACTTATTATCCGTCCATGCTAACTGTGAATCTTTCCATGGGAGTGATATATAATAATGACAATCCTTTAACGTGATAGACTTCTCCATGATTTTGAGTGCAGTTCTATCTTCAATCGATAGATCTTTATCTTTAGACTGACTTTCCTCTAACAGGTCTTGCTGGTAGAATCTTTCAAGAGTACTTTAAATTTCTGAGAGACTGAGATGATTTAGCTTTATATGACTTGTGACATGGGTACCAAGGGGTCCCATCAGTGTCCAACCAAATATGGTCTTTATCGCGTACGGTTCCTCTGGTTTTCCTAACCTTTGTTCTAAATTTCTATGTGCTTCAGGAACATTGCAACCAACCAGTAGTCCTATTCGCTTACTTTCACATCTCCTCAGGTCTGTTCCCTGCAGATCCTGCCACAATCGAAGTTGCTTCTCCTCTGGTACCACTAGCTTAATCTTAGGCAAACTTGGAACAACATATGATCTTTTTATACGAATCGACTCATCAGATTCGTACGAGCTAACTTCTAGTTGTACCGCATTTGTCCGCATCTCTCTGTAACCATTCATAGTCTCTATCCGAACACGGGCATATTCCATGGGTAATTTTAAATCGTCAACAACATCCTAAAGAATCAATGTCGAGTCAGAGCCGCTATCCAAGAATGCTAAAGTTTCTACCGTACGGTTACGATTGCGGAGAATTACTGGGACCACTGCAAATGCCACCTTAGGTTCTTCATTTTCCGCTCGGGACTTTAAAACGTAATAAGTAGTAACATTCGCATTAGATAGTGAGACATCAGTTGTAACATGCAACAATGTATGGTGTCTACCACCACAACCCTTCACGGTACATCCTCTGCGCAATCTACAATCCTTCGCTACATGATTAGTCTTTAAACATAATCGGCATAACCTTTTCTCCTTGATTAAATCTAACCTTTCATCTACTTCGAGAGATAGCAACGTTGGACACTGGTCGAGAAAGTGGTTGTCTTTACATGAGATACACACTAAATACCTTTCATGACGTTGACTTGAAGGCGAGTGCTGCAACGTAAACACGTCCTTTTTTGTACTCGATGGTTGATAAGAAACAACGTTCCGAACTCGTTTATCTGACTTTAAATTCACTGCGAGTTCTCCATATCTCGTGCACATTATTTCGACACGTTCCTCGATAAACCTAGCTAAGTTTTCAAAGGTAGGCTCTCTGCCTTGTTTCATATATTCTACCGCTGTTTCCGCCTATCTAAACCGGAGATTCGAAAGCAACCTCGCCACAATAGCTTCTAGCGTTCTACATGCATTTAAATCGGACTGGTAACCTAGCTGTTTTAAAGTCACGACGCATGTTTGCATTTTTTGACGAAGGTCAGCCAATGCTGCCAAATCGTCGTTCTTAACTGGTGGTCCGTCAATTATTTCATCTATAAAGGCCCTAGTCACCATGTAATTCCGACCAAATTTCCTTTTTAAAATATCCTTCGCTAACATAAAACCATCTGTGCCATTCATTATAATACAATGTTCTATAGAGTCTCTCGCCTTACCTGTGCAAAATTGGATTAAGTAATTCAGACGTGTGGCGTCGTCGGTTGTCGCTTGTTCTACAACTTTCTGAAACTCTTTCGTAAATATCCAATAATCCTTTGGGTTTCCGTTAAATCTCCTTATTTCTGGCTTTGGCAGTTCGGAGTATCTTTCTACATAATTAGTTGTGGGACATGTGTCGCGTTTCATGTTTCCTCTTTCGCTAGAATTTTGGAGACATACTTCGCGTAACAGCATCTTCAACGCAATTCTTTTTTCCACTTCTTGTATTTTTAACTTTGCGAATTCTTTTTCCGGTTGCTTCTCATATAGGCTCCCTTGGCCGCTTAAAACAGGACTTTCATGCTTTTCTAACTGAGCAGATAAATCTGGCATACTATCTTCTAGATGATGATGTAGTTGACGCAGCAAACTTGAATAACTGTAGGATTTACGTGACATAGCGTTAGATTTACCGAAATAACGCACCCAAAGTCGATAAGATTAAAAGGCTCTTTGAGTGTTCGGAATTTTTATTTTGGAACAGGTAAATAAATATCAAACGTGGTTCTGCAACAAACAATTAACAATTTAATAGATACTTATATTCAAGGTGATTAAGCAACAACAACAAAAACAAATGATCAAAACGAACAGCGCCTTACACACAAAGCGAAATGAATGCCAAACAAAAATTGCTGACCAAAACACAAAATGTACAGACCAATAGAAAATAACTTCTGGAGATTTCGATCAAAACTGACCAATGAAATGCAAGTTACAAATTACATAATAAAAAACACTCAACTACTCATGAGTAGTACAACAATTACAACTAAATCCAAGAGCCATGTAGAAGCATATAATACCTGTAACCAAATACGCAGAATTCAATCGCATTTCCTTCCATTACACAACCTTCTCTTATTCACACACTCCACTTCACTCCATTGCAAACAAATTTACTGCACTCTACTCACAATATGTCTAACATCCAACACCTGCATACAACAACCACGTCACACTGCACTTCTCTATTCCACCATTAACCAACCTCATTTGCACAACATTGCCAAACACGCATGCATTCACACACACGCACACACACACATCACACTCATCCTAACTCACAACATGCCGTCTCACACATTCTCCACACACTCCAACACCAATTCACTATTTCACGCTACACGTACTACAAGATGTCACCATGATAACGTTGAACTCTGCTTCCTTGCATTCATATCATATACAGATATCTGAATTGTGCTTCTCACACATGAGTCTAGTCAATTCAAAAATCATTGTCCCACCAAAAAATATTAGGCCTCCTTGCCTAATCATAATAGCCTAACAACAAGAAAATCACTAGTCAGTAATATAAAGCGACGCCGTTCAACACCAATTCATTTTATACTCTACAAGCATTCAACATCAACGACATCACATGCAACGTGCAAACAACTACGCTGTGTCACTGCAACTTCATACACTCTGCCATGTACAAGCATCTAATACCTGCAACCGAATATGCAGAATTCGATCGCATCTTCTCCCATTACACAACCTTCTCTCGTTCACACACTCTACTCCACTTCACTCCACTGCGAACCAATTCACTGCACTCTACTCACAATATGTCTAACATCCAACACCTGCATATAACAACCACGTCACACTGCACTTCTCTATTCCACCATTAACCAACCCCATTTGCACAACATTGCCAAACACGCATGCATTCACACACACGCACACACACACATCACACTCATCCAAACTCACAACATGCCGTCTCACACATTCTCCACACACTCCAACACCAATTCACTATTTCAGGCCACTCATACTACAACATGTAACTATGATAACGTTGAACTCTGCTTCCTTGCATTCATATCATATACAGACATCTGAATTGTGCTCCTCACACATGAGTCTATTCACTTCCTCACTCATACATTCTACCAATAAATACTATGCCTTCAAGCGTAATCATAATCATTGAAACACAAGAACATCACTTGAATGTTAATTGATGCAACGCCATTTCACACCAATTTATTGTATCCTCTACAAGCATTCAACATCAACGACATCACATGCAACGTGCAAACAACTACGCTGTGTCACTGCAACTTCATACACTCTGCCATGTACAAGCATCTAATACCTGCAACCGAATATGCAGAATTCGATCGCATCTCCTCCCATTACACAACCTTCTCTCATTCACACACTCTACTCCACTTCACTCCACTGCGAACCAATTCACTGCACTCTACTCACAATATGTCTAACATCCAACACCTGCATATAACAACCACGTCACACTGCACTTCTCTATTCCACCATTAACCAACCCCATTTGCACAACATTGCCAAACACGCATGCATTCACACACACGCACACACACACATCACACTCATCCAAACTCACAACATGCCGTCTCACACATTCTCCACACACTCCAACACCAATTCACTATTTCAGGCCACTCATACTACAACATGTAACTATGATAACGTTGAACTCTGCTTCCTTGCATTCATATCATATACAGACATCTGAATTGTGCTCCACACACATGAGTCTATTCACTTCCTCACTCATACATTCTACCAATAAATACTATGCCTTCAAGCGTAATCATAATCATTGAAACACAAGAACATCACTTGAATGTTAATTGATGCAACGCCATTTCACACCAATTTATTGTATCCTCTACAAGCATTCAACATCAACGACATCACATGCAACGTGCAAACAACTACGCTGTGTCACTGCAACTTCATACACTCTGCCATGTACAAGCATCTAATACCTGCAACCGAATATGCAGAATTCGATCGCATCTTCTCCCATTACACAACCTTCTCTCGTTCACACACTCTACTCCACTTCACTCCACTGCGAACCAATTCACTGCACTCTACTCACAATATGTCTAACATCCAACACCTGCATATAACAACCACGTCACACTGCACTTCTCTATTCCACCATTAACCAACCCCATTTGCACAACATTGCCAAACACGCATGCATTCACACACACGCACACACACACATCACACTCATCCAAACTCACAACATGCCGTCTCACACATTCTCCACACACTCCAACACCAATTCACTATTTCAGGCCACTCACACTACAACATTTAACTATGATAACGTTGAACTCTGCTTCCTTGCATTCATATCATATACAGACATCTGAATTGTGCTCTTCACACATGAGTTTATTCACTTCACCACCCTCACATTCTGCCAATAAATTATAAGCCTTGAATCCTGGAATTTTCTTTCTCTTATTATTTAATTATTTTACTTGTGATTTCTTTCTTGCGTTTTTTTAGGTTTTCTTTATATTTTTTTACTATTTTTTTGTGAGGTTTTAGGTTTTTTTTGACGCTTTTTGCTGAATTTTGGTTTTACTCAGGCTTCTTGTTTTTCTGCTTTTCATGCATTCACGTTCTTTCTTACTTCTTATTTTTTAAATCTTACATTGCTGCATGAATAACACTACCCTAGAATTAGGCTTTTTGATTTAGTAGTGTAATTAATGTAGCTTTTTCTTTTGCCAGTGCATTGCAAAATGTTTCTAGCCTCGTAGAATGTTTGATTCGCATATTGGTTTAGTATTCTTTGCAAGTTTTTCTTGTTGTTTCATTTGAGTATATTAGAACAACGGTGTCAATCTTTGCCATTTGAGGCTATATCTCTTTATATTTAAATGACTGGTCGTTCGAATTTGTATTTATTTTACAATATAACTTTATATAAGACGATTTTAGAATCGTTGTAGAATTAATGACACCTGTGAAGATTAATAGCTACTGATTTACCCAGTATAATTTAGAAATACAAGCAGGAGAAAAATATTAGGAATAGGTGACTCGTTCATCTAAACCCTGTCTATTTAGGTTCAACAGCTTACACATACTATGCGCATAATTTATACACAGTTTTAGCTTACAACGCATTTTTTACATGGAATATGACTTTAATTGAACCGGACTAGGTAGATATAGTAATTCCATGGAAAGTATAAGTAAACCATAAGATTATCGGAACATTTCGTTTACAAGTACCAACCCAAAAAAAACAGATTCACTGAGCGTACGATCTCAGAATAGAGGTATATTCACCAAAGTCTAACAGTAGTTGAATTTTCGGACATAAAAGCAGCTTCCAACGCCGTCAAGTGAGAATCTGTGTTACCGTTTATTATTGCAAAGCGCATTTAAACCTTATGAAAGCTCTCTACTCGACAATCACTGATTGAGTTAGGGCTTATGACACACTGCTGTCAGAATTATCGACTTCACAGCATTCGTCAGGGTCACCCCATAACCCCTTTTTGCAGAGATGTTCTCCTAGGAGTCTTACTTTCTTCATCTAACTTTCAGGTAGCTCACCTGACGAATTAGGATACGCAGACAATATAGAACTACTTGGTACAGACACTGATAACACGAAGTCTCCCAAGAACATTGAGTAACCTTGCAAACATACTTGAGATAAGTTTCTCTTCCCCGAAATGCAAAACATTACTTTTGGACTGGTTTGCATCATCGCCTAGGTTGATCATAAGGGATGAAATAGCTGAGTATGGAAATCACTACACGTATATCGGAAGTCTCATCAACCCTTGTGAGTCGGTGTCTAACAAAAATTCAGCTCAGATTCATAAACCTTACATGGATTTTGACGACTCGTAGCGTACGCCAGGTATTCGTTTCTCAGGAAATGGCCATGTACCACGCAACAGTCCACTTATAGATGCGACAGATAGGTCATGAAAATAGATATGCATAGGATTGTCTTTGATTACAGAAGTTCTCAAAGTACCGCCCGTACGTCGTCGGAAGATGCGGGTAGGAAATACTGATGTCGCACACAGTATACTAAGGAAACGTGGCAAACCAGTGAATGAGGTTGTGGACTGTCACCGACTGTGGTAAAACATGTATTACGCATGACCAATTACTGTCTGCTTCGTTGCACGATGTTGGTTGGAGCAGAAGTAGGATAGGGTAGGAACAACCAGATAAAAATGGCCTCAGTCCAAGAAGCCTTTGACTGTCAGTCTAAGCCAAGTTTATAGGTATAGATTACCTAGTTGAGGTCGGTGCGGTAATTGCAGTCAATGGCTGTCGGCATCGCTCAGGATCGATCACAGTGGTCCGATTATTCTTTCGTACACACCTTCGCTTTACTTCAGCCGCTGCTATACTCTATTGTCATGTTATTCTCGTAAATATGATTTCGTCGTGTTAACGTGATACGGAAAATCAGATGTTTGCGTATGTGTTAGGCACTACGCTGTCTAATAATGACTGCTTCAAACAGAACTTCGGAAGTCACTCTGTAGTACTATCATTCTACTGATGTTTCAGACTTGAGGTTATAGCTTCCTAACTTCACACTATATAATTCCCCCGGAATCAAACCTATCCTGACAGTTTATTGTCCTGCTTTCAGTAACATTCATTACCAGTTCTCTATAGTGCAATATGAAATGGGATGTTTTAAACTCCCGAATAAAAATGATATGTAGGTAGCCTCGCCTAAAAGTTAATCCTTGTCAATGAGGCGATTATTATTCATTAGGGATTCGAATACACCATTTATCGTAGGTAACTTCGGAACAAATAAAGCGTCGCTTCAGTACACTGAAGTTCGCAACATTATCTCATTATTTCTTTAGGCTTAACATCAATACAGTCTATTTGACGGTTTCCTAATGAAACAATGATGAATAGATATTTAGGTTTTGTTGATATATTCTGCCTTCTGCAACCCAATTTTGGCAATCAAAAGCAACACAGTTTACAGTTGTATGGAATGCGAATGAGATTCGCAAAGAAGTGATGTTACAAACACACTGAACTGCACGTTTCCGTATGAGAAAACAGAGCACACTTATTATTAGCATTTACATAAGTGAAGAGAAACCAGAGTTGTTAGCAGTTTGAAAGAAATTTTCTTTAGGGTGAACAAGATAATTTAATGGAAATGAACTAGGGATCATAACATATACGTGACCAAACTACAATGTGACCTAATGTGTCTGATGCTACAATAATGTTGATCAATATAAACAGTAGTGTTGGGCTCTATTTTAAATATATGATGTCACCGAAACAACCATTTCTAAAGAAAATCAATTACAGAAACTAATATATTTTGTCTAAGAATGAGAGAATATCGGACAAATAATAGGATTCATGACTTATGATACAGTATATCGACGAAAATACGCCGATTAACAAACGGTCTTAATAGTAGGACAGAAAAAAAAAGTTTTGTTAAAAATTCAGAAACCTGGAAGAACCTCATTGCCTTTTCTGAAAAATCGTACACATATATATATCTCAAATCTACGCACTGGTACGATAAGAGAATCACATTGAAGTGAACAGTAATAAAAAATTACAGATTATAACGATACAAGAAATTCAGAAGTTTTGCTGTGTAAACGGAAACGGACAAAAGATATTGTAGAGATTTCACTTTATTACAGTTAGATGAAGTATGGTGTAGTTAGTAATAGTCTGCAAAAAGCAACTGAACTTTACTACAATCTAGGATAGTCGTGTACTATTCGTAAATACTGTAATTTATTAGTTATAATAACATTATAATAAAGAGACCACAATAGAACCAGGAGACTACGAAAGACATGCATTACATAGAGGCGACAGTAGGAGTAAGGTTTATATCTTTGAATATTACAACAGCCTCTGTTCGAAACCACAAGTAAATTGAATCGAAAAATAATTATATAGAATGTCAGCACCAGAAAGTAGGTGACTTGCAAAAAATATTAATTACCTCCCCCCCCCCTCCACTATATTTAACTGTCAATAATATATGGGATAATCTTAATTTTATCGAGAATTCGATAGATAAATTATCACTAAATTCAGGATTAGAAGAGAAGAAAGAATGATGTGCAACAAGGGGATTACAGATGTACAAGTATCGAGTCCAGACATAAAGCTAAAAGGCGAATGACACATAAACAATAAGTGTTGTAAACTACTACCCTGATATCGGGAAACAACCCTGAAACCAAAACATAGAAAATACAAAAGATGCGTAAGAAAACAAGCAGAAAAGTGATGTTGATAACAGATAACACTACTATAAAGAATCTTAATTATTTTCACTAATAGTACAAACAAGCTTGTATATTGCTAAATTAAATGATTCGTAGAGATGAACAGAAGCACATCTTGTTCAAGAGAAAAAGGAAACTAACAGGTAACAGTCAGTTATCATACCATAGGAATGTAGAAGCAATCTACGCTCCAAAAGTATAATTTAGTGTGATGGGAAGACACCAGCATGAAAATAACAATAACTACTACTAATTACCATTACCAGGCTTCATAGTAGGATATTGTTCTGGGTAATATGGTTGTGGAGTTGACGGGCTGACATCAGGGAACGTAGTACTAAGTTGCGGACACATCCAACGGTTTGAACCAGCTGTCGACACACCAGATATTCCGCTAAGCGTATTAGAACTTCTGCTACTGCTGACCGCACCACTATTCCAAGGATATATATTAGCGATTGCCGCCACAGCTGCAGCCATCATGGATTGTTGATTTTGTTGTCCAGCCAGTCCATTAACAGCAGGAAGTATAGTTGAATTGCTATACATGTTAATTTCATTTGGATTACAAAGAGGAACTTTCATAAGTGGACAAGTGACAGGAAAGTTATTACCAAAGTTAGCAGATGGCCATACAGAAGGCCAGTTAGCCGGCGGATTCAGTGTCCCAGAAGTTCCAGTAACTAGGTTTGAATGTTGTTGTTGCTGTTGCACCCAATTCATTGCAAATGCCATTAACAAATTGCTACTATTGGAGTTAACGGAGGACTGCTGAGAAGAATGAGCTTGTGGATGTATTGTTGCAAGTGGATTCCCAAAAACTGACGGTGCAGAGTTGACTGTTCCAGTTTGATTACTGTTACATGACACAATAGGATAGGCTGTACTAGATGTAACAGATGTGAAAATGTTGGCTTGTCGGCGACGTTCGGAGCCAATTGGTTGTATAGCGACGGTAGAATGTTGAACAGAACCTTGTGTCACATTTGGTGGGACCACTAAGGTAATTCCACCACCACCGAGTGCTGGAGTACACACCGTCCCAACATGTGATGAAGAACCGAAACCTAAATTGAAATCAAGTAATCAAAAGATAAGCCACCATTTTAGCAAAGACAAATAGTTTTGTTTAACAAGATATTCGCTGAAAGTAGTGTCGCACTAACTCAGCATACTATCGAAGTGCTTCTTAGACACAATCCTAATAAGAAACATTAACGGTGACGAAATCATCCACTAGATAATCTAGTCACTAGATCAAATGACGATAGCGATCGATGAAAGCTTCAAACAATCAAATATAAAACTATGAGTATCAATTGATAATTAACATAAACCAAGGTTAGTGTATCAACGAAACTCCCATTATTACGTAGAAAGAAGATACGGTAATTGAACAGCAATGGAAGAAAAGTCACGAAAATTATGACGACAGGAATCGATTGCATTGATAATAAAAGATAACTATTATTCCTAAGAGCAGTGTATTCATATAATTGAATTCAGTGGCTTCGACTTAAAAATCGTTCAAGACAAAAAAGTATTCAATATTTTTGCAGTTTAATATTGCAGCTAATGATATAAGAACGAAGAAAATAATTACATATACTTCAAATACTGACGGACATTAAAATGCTATTGTCGAATGAAAGCCGTAAGGGTTTAGTAAAAAACTTTTCAGTTGCAGTAAAACAGTAGAAAATAGTAGAAAAAGCAAATTGAATTTATAACTTTAGGTTGGATGCCGCTTCAAAACATTATTTTGAGAGTTCAACACGCGGATTGCGTCGATACAGTGGTATTGTTTTCTGATGTTATCTGCTTTGCATAGCATCGACCATGGCCTTCAAGAAGAAAGTTAACGAAGCCTATTGGACAGTCAGTTGTAGTAAACTATTCTAATGGAGAAAAATTAAAACTGTTCCAGTAAGATGATGTAAAATAATTCTGAATGTAAACAATTCCCGGAACACAATTTCAGTTTAGAGAGAATTCGGCACAAAATGCTTAAACTACACAAACTGATATACATATTGCTTACCGTTAAGCAAATTAGATGCATAATTCGTGTTTGGATGGATGACTGATGTACAGCAACACACAGGTTGCACGCTAGGTTGACCGTAACTGGATACAAACGAAGAAGTGTAAGAACCACTAGATGAACAAGTAGGGAATTGTGATTGATAAATCATGGGGTGTGATGCATTGCCTAGACGAGTTGACGAATCATCCGTAGACTGTTGATTTGAGGTGGAAATATTACCAGAACCTAAAGACAGTTGTTGTTGTTGTGGGAACGACTGGTGATTATTTATAGGGAATAAGGAAGAAAATTGACTATTCACAGGCATCGTAGATGATGGTGGAGCACAAAAATTACTTGGTAGCCCATTTAGAGCCGTAGGTTGTGATTCAAAATATGCAGAAGGCTTAAATTGTAAAGTTGCATTCAAGGAAGTATCTGTACTTGTTAGAATTACATTACGCGGAATTAAAGCATTTAAACTTGAAGTGTCATTACTATTCTGAGTTTGTTGATAAGGGGACTGCAACTGTGAGGATCCAACTGCATTAGATTTTTGGAGAAAGGGCTGCGTGACCGTTTGGCGCAAGATGCCAGGTTGAGCTCCTTTTAGAGAGTACTGATCTTGAAAGTGGTTTCGAAGTAAAGGAGTCTGTAACAATGAATCAGCTGACTGAATGCTAGTCTTCAGATTTGGTGCTATTTGATTAAGTGATTGGAATGATGGTTGAAAACTTAGTGAATTAGGATACAAATCTGAAGTTGGAACAGACCACAAAGTTGGCACAGAATGAAGAGAACCCTTGGAATCGAGAACATGAGATACATTTGTCGCAATTGACACAGATTCCATAAGTGAGTGACAACTGACGGTGGGACTATCCACATGAGTGAATGTAGCCGATGGAGAGTTACGGTTTACTGAGAATGCAGTGTTCTTCGCAAATGAAGGTGGTTTTACAGGAGTAGTAGATGAGTCAGAAGATGACCATTCACATGACTTATCAGGTCGAAAATGACTTGAAATTGAATCGTGATGGGAATCAGGGTTGTGAATAAGCGAAGTAATAGCCCGTTTTGTTGGTGTGAATAGCGTGGTGTCATTAGTATTAATTAATGAAATATTTGCACCATCAGAATCCAAGGACAAAAGCGATGTTGGAAAAAAACCACCCTGACCAAGTGACATGGAGGTAACAGTCACATTTGCATTTCTTTGATGAGCGCTGCGCTCGGAACCCGGGGCTCTAGCAAATGACTTCGTTTGGGTTTTATTAGTAGGCAGTGTAGAAACATAAGCTTCAATGGGGGCACTACTGGAACCCACTGAAATAGTTAACTGAGGTGCATGAATAATTCCACAAGAAGGAGAAACTGTTAAAGGCACATAATTAGATGGTGATGTAGTAGGGAGTGTTGTAGAAGGGAATGAATTTGAGATAGATGTTGCATGAACAGTAGAAGCAGGGTTATCAAAAACATTGATGGAAAGCATATATGTTAAGTCACCTGACGAGGCATGTATCATTTGTTTATCCATTCTCAAGGAAACCTCTTCGACAGGACAAGTAGTAACAGATGAAGAGGAAATACATATAGTGGATAAGTACGGAAGATTATTCAGGTTTGACGAAGTGACGGATGGAATTGTTGCTGTTTTCAACGGCGTAAATTTACGAGACTGAGGATTTAAAGGCGGAAAGCTAACTTCATCCAAAGAATCAGCAGAAAAATTTCCGACATTAGGTAGTGGAATAAAATCTGGAAACATGTGACTGCTTGAGGGTAACGGAGAAATGCTGAGAGACAGTAACGAGACAGGGGCTGTTGTTGTTGAGGATAAGGCTGAAGCTGGGGCAGATATCAAGTTGAAAACGGTAGTTTTAGACTGATCGAGGAAGTTTTGTACTACCTGGTTGTCTGGTTTGATGACACGTGATGCCTGAGTAGCTATTCCCGCTGCGGCAACAGAAGCAAAGTTGCCCTTCGAAGGACTGGTACTTGCGACTTTGCTACTCCAATTCCGTAAACCCGAAGTTGAGGTCTTCATTTCAGAGAAACTGGTGCATGTTAAGTGCGTCAAAGAAGTACTGGTACTCGAAAAACTACTATTGCTATTAGTACTAGAAGATATCGCAGGTGTTTTAGTGAGTTTGCTGACTACGGAGATTGGAGTTGCTTGTGATGAGGTAAATCGAGTGTTATTTGCAACTAGAGAATTAGCTACAGGTTTGCCAGTTTTGCGGGCAACTTTATTATTTGGATTGATAACTTTCGCATTGGACAGTCCACTTTTAATTGTACTTTGGACTGTCACTGAGGTTGTACCACTTATTTTGGAAGAAAAAGAGCATAAAGGATTACTAGGAGACCCCATACTTGATGGTAGGGTAGATTTCTTCAAAGCATCATACATTAGTAGAACGTCGTTGCCAGAAATGGAACCATCGAGAAGCCCCTGAATAGTCTCATACGTTCGCTGGACAGCTTCATTGGGACCTTTCAAATAAACCATACGCTCTGTTGCTTCATCACTTCGTGCACTTTCGATATCTACTTGAATCCCACTCATATTTCTTATGGCGTTAACGACTGCTCCCCCTTGACCTATGACTTTGCCAATATCATGCCGAGAGACAGGAATGGAAATCCGACGTTTATAAAAACCATTATTAGAGTTAGTGGTCTTCCAATCTGCCGTCTCATTACTTACATGCAAATAACCATGTGTACTAAATGCAGAACGTTGAGAACGTGTACTATTCGATGGTACAACTACAGTCCATGAATTAGAATTACTGATAACATTTGAACTTTTCCCCATACATAAATATTGACCGAAATGAGTAGTTTGAGACTCGATAAAAAGGTCCCAGTTTTCATTATCACCACTTAAGGGGACAGTGTAACATGGCGACATTGAGGAACGAACAGGATCCTGGATTTCCGAACTAGGTGATTTACTGACTTTATCTAAATAAAAAATCGTATGATTCTCAGCAGCTACACACTTCGCTGCTCGTTGACTATGTTTTTTGGTTCGATGTTTTTCACGTTTAGCTTTAGTTACAGCAGCAGCATTCGATTTAATATCTTGTAAACAAAAATAGTTATCAGCATGATCTGAGTCTTGTTGAACATCAGGTTTGTGAGCAACATTTACAGGAGCATTGGAGTTAAGATGTGCACCATTTCTGAACTGTTGATTAGGAGATTTATTAGACTGTGGTGACGTGGATAACACGGTAACAGGTGAGTCACAGAGATGATAATCGTGGCACGGTTTATCGACGACATTACAAATTACAGTATTAGATAATTGTTCGCATACTTCACATTCTTGGGAATGTTGTCTGGTGCAAGTTAATATTGGATTGTGTTTGGTGCTGGAAAAAAAAACGAGATATGGTTAGTATCAAAATACGACAAAAAAAATCTTTTAGTATAAGTTATATCAACACATTTTATAACGATGAAAGAGCCAGACTTAGAATATCAATAAATATATTTCGAAACAAATACCATGATGCGTTAATAGTAGATTTTAAATAAGTTTATTGTATGGACAAGTAATAACCGTCTAAAATACGAACCCATTAGGAGCAATGGGGTGTTGTCCTAAGACTTCAGATTGTCGTCCGACGTTATGATAAATAAACAATATAGCAAGAACAGAGCAGCTTGCGCGAAAAATTCTGTAGATTTTGAAATGTCGACTATAAATCAAGATGAAAATAAGTGCTTCAATAGCCATACCGGAGAATCATTACGTGGTGCGTATAATAATAGCTTTTTAAAAAAACTGCTAGGAAACAATTACGTTTAGTCTTAGACGCGTACAATTAAAAATGAATAAGATCAACCTATCGTACTTAATTTTAGATGATGAACGTAGGCCTATGTCTATATGAAGAGATAGCTTTGTAGAAAGGAAGGTAAGATATGAAGAACAGATTTGCCCAAAACTTAGAGAAAGGTTATGCAAAAAATAACGTCACTAATGAAATGAATTTCAAAAACAAAGACGTTTGAACGAAGAATATTCTTTTCGATAAATGCTCATCAAGTTCTACACTTATTATCTAAATAATGTATTTGCCACAGAACTGGTTATTCTTGTGACTAATAATTTTGAACTAATAAATGTAGAACCTGATGAGCATTCATCGAAAGAATATTCTTCGTTCAAACGTCTTTGTTTTAAATAAACATGGAAATTTTTAAACAACTGAAATGAACTTCCTTTAGAGTTAACATTTAAAACATTCATTTTAATATGTTTCGTCAAATGTTGGAAAGACCATATTTTGGAACTTAGTGAGAAAGACGTTATGCAGCTTTGCATGTTCAAAATCACGTGAATTAGTTGTTTATTTAATATAAAACATCATTATATAAATGGCTAGTGGAGAAAGACATGAAGTCAGCATAAATTATGAAAATGACTAATTAAAGTAATTAAAGTAACTTAGAAGCGATATGGCAAATATTCGCTACATAAAACTTACTCGGAATATTCATTATGATCTTGATTAGTACGTTTATCTTCACTTGTTTCAACAACAGTATCACTTTGAGCTGTATTTACATTGGAGTTTGCACGTGTCTGATTGATGCCTTTAACCTGACGTTCCTTTTCTTGTTTTGCTTTACGTCTCATACGCTTTCTTTCTCGTTTCCTAGCTTGCATAGCTTCTCGATTAGCTCGTTCCTCTTCTTCTTGTTCAATTTGTTCCAAAAGACAATCGGCATTCTTTTTTGCTTCACCCTCCTGTTTCTCTTTGGCAGCTATTATAATTTCCTTGCACTGTTGACAACGTTTAGCTAGCTCCTGTATTTTGAAAGTAGAATCGAGAACGCTGATTAGACCGATTGATAATCAAATAAATATGTACCTAGTCACTTTATGTAACGTGATATATTATAGGAAAGCTGTAGGCGAATAATGAACTGTCTCACTATTTACCTGACATTATAAATATATAATACTATACGTGAAATGGAATAATGGATTATCAAGAGTATAGTGGAATAATGTACTACTGTAACATGATAGGCTGGTAAAATTATTAGGAAAAATGAAAAACCACAGGTAGCTATTTTCTCATTATACACGTTGATTTGAGTGTACTAATGGGTAATATGATATATTCAAGCAATTTAAAATGTGATAAGGATAAAGTATAATTACGAGTTAACAATTTAAAAGCTTTCAAGGAAAAACTAAACCCCGCAGTAAAATAATGTGTGACGAATACGTGATGTGCTAGATAAAGAAAACAAATATAATTTTTGAAAAAGGAAATGAGTTTTTTCACAATAAAAGGTAGAATCATATGAAGGGAAAAATAATATAAGACAGCATACAAAAATATCTCACCCTAACAGAATGTGATGATGAGAAACAGTTTATTAGGATTACTAAGCGACCTATGCAGGATAGTGCATGTTTATTTGAGAAAATGACAAAAGAAAAATATATTGATGAGTTCTATTTTACAAAGAGTGACTATAACGCTACTTGTACCAAAAGAATCTTCACATATATAAAATCTTCAGGAATAATTAAGTGCTGTATTTCGTTGCAGACACTGAAGCACTTCATTCTAAGCCGTATATAATGACCTAGCTTGAAGCAGTTTGCCAGTTTCAGCAATTACCTAACCATCGACCACGATAACCAAATGTAAGCCAATCAGGTATTCTGCACCAGGGAGTGACAGGGTTGAATTCAGCTACATCGTCATCTTGATTAGGCCTATCTTTTAACCCACACTTACACTAGCTAATACGTCATATAGTGAAAGGTGAATGAGTATATGTGACAGATAACCAAGCCCCTTTAGTTTATGTAGACTTAATATATTCGCCGAATATGCTGAGTCCCACTCAAATATTCTGTGGTCAAATATGACCTTTCTCATGTTACGTAAGCTGATGCCGATTCCCAGTAAAAATCCTTAATGGACTAAAATGTTCAACCGTATACTTATATATATATATATGCGCAAAAACTTGTTAAGGAGGGAAGAAAGTGTTTGAAAAGTTATCTTCTATATTGCAGGACGACATGTTCATTAGCCAATAGCATTCAGACAAAGCATACAGATAAACCTACATATGCTGTAAGAGCAAGGGGATAATTTAGACTTGATTCGCTTAGAAAATACATACATGTCGTTGGCAGACATGAAAACCAATTACAGGTTGAATTCACAACACGTGATGTGTGAAACTAAACACGGACAAATTCCTGTCTTCAAACAGCATTTGCGAGGATGAGACACCATGAATGAGAAAAATACGTCATCCCATGCCAAATTAAAATCAGGACACACGCAAGGTCAATCGATCTCAATAAGATAAAAAAAAAGTAGGTGGTAAGAAACCAAGTGGACCATAAAGAAAGAAGTTTAACCACAACCCATCTCAAACAAAGCACAAGGAGAACTAGACATATCAAATACCGTAGCACTGAAAAAGCTAAATAGGATCGTTAACTGTCGACAGATAAACGTATTCAGTTAGGTTCATCGATGAGATTAATGTAGAAAGGAACGATGTTGCAACTATAAACAAAATCAAATGTACGTAAAACTATAAGACCACATAATTCACACAAAATACCTCGTTTAGATAAACGATTCATAACAGACCAAGTACTTAATAGGATGAACTCGGAAAATTTAAAGCTCACCTTGTCCGTTACTGCGGTTTTAATATGTCTAGTACAATCCTTATCAGATGGAAACTGAGTTACGTACTGAACTAGCAAGCGCACTACATTAATATGACCTTTGCGAAAAGCTGCCATTAAACAAGTAACTTTTCTATTGTCCTGACTATTTACATCTGCATTGTACTGGATAAGACTTTGAACGACCTCAAGGTGGCCACCTAACAAACAAATAACAACAATGAAAGGAAAATCAATCTCAATATGAAAATGTGAATAAACGCGCGAGGTGTTAAAAAAATTAACGATAGAGGTAACTCACCATTTGAGGCTAGCCATAGTGGCGTTGCACCCTTTTTATTTCGTGCTTCGACAACAGCGCCCCTACAAATTAAGAAAAAAGTTATACTACTCAAAGTTGTCAGTAGTTACCTGATATCACATGGGACTGAGAATGCAGTCATGGTGTAGAGATGGTAATCATTCGCAGCATATAAATGTGCGTCAGTTTTAATTATATTTGATAATATGTGTTACGCCGGACAACTAAAAATGAGTAACAAACTCTCAAAACTGTGTTTAAAAACACTATTTCAATTATTCTGTGTGTAATGTAAACATTTTGTTTCTATGATTGTAACGTTTCTCTTACCGTATCCTCCCGTTTAGCATATTTACTGTTACTATATTGTCTCTTATTATGGACTACAGTTAATTAGTTGTGTACAAGTTGTTCCTATTCACTACCACTATTTCCTTTGTTCTGTATATGTTAATTTCCTAATTGGCTTGCTGTGCGGTCTGATTTTACGTATATATAAAGGAATGCTTGAAATATAATAGGATTCTGTCTGGTTGGTGTTTTGGCTCGTATTCTTCTTATTTCGGCTTGAAACTCAGTGGGCATGGGACAGACGCACAATCACCGACTAGGCACAAGTGACTGGCACTCGGCCACCCAACCCCGAATTTCATGCATCACAACAGTGTGTTACATCCCTCTCATCAGAACTATATGTATAGAATACCCATCTGAACTTCACTAACTAAAGTATGAGTCAGTATATAACTCCCTTCACCTTCAGGTTGCTTGCAGCTGATGAAAAACGTTGGAACAGAGCGTATTCACTTTAGTCAGTATCTAATTATATTGTTTAAGGTACAAATTACTCATGACAGGGATAATTTTGAAAGCATATAGACCTAATGAAATTTAGTGAAAATATATGTTGTCAAAATAGAATCGAGTTGGAAGGCCTAATCTACTAACATTCTTACCAAGTAGCTATTTTAATGAATTTTAGAGAATTTTTTTAACAAATAACTGTAAGCTAACAAGCAAATGAAGTACTCAAACCTACTTTTCCAAAAGCAGGTTGACGAATTTCGCATTGCCCTTATCTGCTGCAATGGTTAGAGCTGTATCTCTAGAACTTGGTACAGGTGATGCATTGACATCAGCGCCATGATCTAGAAGAATTCTTCCGACTTCAACATAATCACCAGAAGCTGTTTCCATTAGAGGAGTAAGACCGGTTTTCGCCCGATGTTCAATATTGGCTTTACGTTCAACCAAAAGCTGTACAACTTCATAACGACCTTGAAAACACGCTAAAGTTAAAGCAGTGTTACGATTAGTTTCAATATGAGCATTTATATCTGAGCCATTTTCAAGGAGTAAACGAACAGCTGCAGCGTGGCCATTCATAGATGCTAACATAAGAGGAGAAATCCCAAGCTTTGATCCAGTTCTTGAGTTTATTTCTGCCCCATGACGCAGAAGCAATTGTATAATTTCAACATATCCTCCGGACGCAGCCAGACTCAACGGAGTATAGTCAGATATGTTTCGATGCTCTTTATTAGCGCCACGACTTAGTAGTTCTTCGACAATCTACAAAGAGATAAGTAGAAATGTAATGTAAATATTGTGATGATTGTAGTTATCGGTGATTGTGTGACTACCTGTATGAAAAAATGTCTTACACTATTGAATATTTTTGCAAATTATCGTGACCAGCTTATGGTTACTGATGAATATAATCTCAATGTGATTACTCTTAAGAGAAATAAGTAGACAAATGTATTTAAATTGGTTTATATACGAATTAGGAATAGAAGCAGTGATAGTTTAGTAAGTAAGAATTAATACGATGACAGTGTTAATACTAGAAACTGACCTCTAATTTTCCATGTGAACATGCTATTGATAAGGCTGTATCTTTTGTACGATCTACTTGTGCTTCTATGTCTGCTCCACAGTCAAGCAGCATTGCGACGATAGGTCGTTGGTTGGCGCACACTGCCGTATGAAGTGGTGTATGCGACTTTTTATCACGATGTTCTTTATCAGCACCACGTTCCAACAAAATACGAACAAGATCAACAAATCCCCCACTGCATGCTAAAGTTAGAGCTGTCTCCATACTAGATTCAATACAAGCATTAACATCGATTAACGATGGTATGTTCAAAGGAGACATTGTATCTCCTATCATAGACAGATTACTAGGAGCCACTGAAGCCTTGTCATTTGGTAACAGAGTATGATGTGGTATAGAAGCGTCTCCAGATGATAAAAAAGATTGAGGTCCTATCGGCAAAATCCTGTTTTCACTTATTGGCAACAACGTTGAATGTGCGATATGTTGGTGCTCTGATATAGCCGCCATGGGGTTAAGAGCCATTGTCCCCACCTGACTGGTTATTAAACTATCGATGGAAATATCAGACGATTGTTGTGGGGTATCGATCAAGTTGTTAGAATTAATTATATTATCGGTACAAGATGATGATGCATGGTGATGATGCACGTTGTCATGAACACCTACAGGGTTCACATAAGCTAGTGAAGCTGTAGTGGCAGCTATATCAAACGCACATGCGAAATGTGATCCAGGATGCTGAAAAAATTAAACAATCAGTATCGCAAATACATTACGACAAATTCAATAACAAATTAAATATCATCACGAAATGCTTACTCCAACTGAACTGTTTTACACGCTGGAAAATAAAATGACTGGCTAACAACTTCAATGAAAATGATATGGCTTTTCAATCCATGTTCGATTCTTAATGTTGTAGAACATCGTTTGAGTAATCTAACAAAATCTAGGCCGTAAAAGTAATAGAAATGACATGTTTGAGCATAGTAATCAAGCAGTGACACTCAGGTAAAAAGAAACTTGGATAGAGATTGTAGAGAACAATAGCGTAGAATCAGACTGAATTTTATTGACTCGGGAAACGTGTTCTTAATTAACTCCGAATACACATTCTAGGCCAAGTATGAGATCCATAAAGCCATTAATTAAATCAGTATACATGCAGTGGTGTGAACTGATAACTCAAAATATCTGCAAAATGACTACATTGTAATACTCAGCAATACTAGAAGTGGGAAAATTGTCCTGACCACACGGCAGATAAAAAAGATATACTCACGTGAAAGTGGCAATAACGTGTTAGCATATCATGATCTAAGTCAGCTTCGCAAGTGCTAGCTTCAGATGTTGGAAGAGCGATGACATCCACGAGATTATTCAAACAAGAATCAATATTCGATCCGAGAATACCAGAGGTTGTATCCAATCCGTATTCAAAAGAATTAAGTGCAGGTAAACTAGACTCGAAAGATGTTGACGTTGAATTTTCGGCAGGATACAAGCAATTAGCAGCATAGGAGGAAGAAATTGAACAATCTGATGTTGATAATGCAGAGCATAATGAATGACAAGATCTAATAGGTGCTACATTCGCAGTTGCACTAAGGTTGTGACTGTCGGAGTCAGCAAGTTGTGGTTGATCGCTAGCTGCGCTTCTGAATGACTTACCACATTCACCGGAAAAAGGAAGTGAATCAGGTAACTTTATGTTACACGGAGTCAATAGCCGATCTGTCCGTTTAGTGGTTTTAGAAAAGACGGTATCGACTGGAGATGTGTGGATACATTTAGGTATAAGGTGTTTTCGTATTACGTCATAACTATTTCCAGGATACGAAGACTGAACACAGCATTGTGATTGTTGATCAATTAACTTGCTAAGCGCCAAAACGGCAGCATTAGTACTCATAGCGATTGCAGTTGAAGAATCCCGATTGATATCATCATGTTGATTGATAGCAGTACGAGCAACATGAAGTGCGCTGAAGGGACACATCATAGCTTCAAATCGTCTAATCAGTTCATCTTTATCTGCTTTTAAATCAGGCATGAGCTCTTGGAACAGTGCCTTGAATAAAAGAAAGCAAATGAACCTTGAGGCACTTCAAAATCATTACAAACTTTAAAAGCTAAATAACTGCGTTTGGTTACGCATTTGCCACTATGGTAAAAGTGACTTTGATCTAAATAATAAAAATATGTTGAAAATAAGTCACAAAGCTCACCAGTAGGCCAGCACTAAAATCATCTGTAAGGTCAGTAGAAGATCCAGCAAACATGGGTGAAGCACTGCTTCCACTGTCTGTTGAACTGCTTCCACTGATGCTCCCAACACTATTTGTTGTACTAGACGATGGCCCCGTTCCATTAGTACCTAGTGTTGATTGAGTTAACACAGAAAGGACACTAGTCATCCCGGTAACTGGATTGATAGAAGCCGTGACAGAAGTGGTTTGAAAATTTAAATAAGCATTGAGAGCCATGATAGTACTGTTCGATAGCGTAGTAGTACATGATGTACTTGTTGGTAAAGACGATACCACAGGAAGAACCTCGAGTGTACTGTTACTTGTCAATGAAGCATAATGACGTGGTGGTCCAGAAGTGTGTGTGTGTAAAAGAACACTACTGACTGGAGGACACATGACGACTGGTGCTTCCACTGTAAGTCAATTAATATAAGAGTATCAATAATTAAAAAAGACTTAAGACACCTTTTAAATAAATCATTAAGATAAATTTACTTTAGAATTATACGATTAGCTATAAATGATAGATGAAGTTCTGTGATGTGAACACAACGTCAAGCATTTGGAGCACAAATAATGCTGATAACACGCATTTTTATTTGTGAAATTTGTTTATCGAATGTACAAAAATGCGACAAAAGTTTAAAGGATTGATGGACGATCGAGCCGAAATATAGCGCCAGTTTATAAAGCCACTGACTGCTGGTCTGAGTTGTGTTGATAGATGAATACAACTTGGCTAGGGTTTGCCAGAATGGCGTAATCAGTCAGTCAGTCAGTTACAACGTAGAACTTGGTACATGCGTATATCAGTTCATGTTGCCGTGCCTCAATTAGCAGATAGAGATTAAATTGTCAGACCAACCCCAGAGTAGAGGAGGTAGTAACAGAGTAAGTACTGATAGAAAGGCATAGAGATCAGAGATGAGATTTGAAATAAGAGAGATTCAGTAAAGAGAAAATTATGAGATGCTCAAAAACTAGAATTTGGAGGAAGACAAGGAGTGGATGCACCTGCGCCATTGCAATCGATTTTGAGCCATATCACCTAAAGTCTCTAACCATTTGTTACGATCATCGTGTGGGCCCCAACCAGGTAGTCTACATCTATTAACATGGCTCAGCCCAATTGTCAATGACTTCATGAACTGGTGCCATGTTTTCGTTTGGCCACCGCTAGCTTTCTTCCAGCCTACTCTCAGAACAGACATTGCTCGTTGAGATAGACGACGATCAGGCATAAGTAACACATGTCCTAACCACCTCAGCTGGTGAAGATTCACAACTTCATAGATAGACTTACCGTATTTACCTAGTACTCTATTCCTAACCCACGCATTGCTTACCCGGTGGTCCAAGCAAACACGAACAATGTTTCGGAGACATCTATGATCAAATACTAGGAGCCTACGAATATCCTCTATCCTTAATGGTCATGTTCCACAACCATAAAGTAAAACCGAACTGCTGCGCAGTAAACGCGTCCATTCGTCAATAAACGAATGTCTCACCTACGCCACAAGTGACGCAAATTGGCAAAAGCCAATCGGGCTTTATGTATACGAGCCGAGATTTCATAAGACACTATGGCGTCAGGACTGATGAGGCTCCCGAGATGAGTAAAGCGGTTAACACATTCAATTGCTTCGCTCCCTATCACTAACTTTGATGCCGAAACAAGCCAAACCAGAAGCAGCATTTTGCATTTGGATGGGGAGAATCGCATCCCAAACATGCTTACGTTAATGTTTAAGGTTGTCAAAAAAATCCGCATTTTATCAGCTTTTTCACTCAACAGAACTATATCATCTGCATATTCTAAGTCAGTAAGTTTATCTCCTGAAAGGAGGTCAACTCCAGAAAACTCAGACGATGACAATGTTAACTCTAAAAGAATGTCCATGATAAAATTAAATAAAAATGGGGAGAGCCGACAACCATGGCGGACACCACTAGAAGTGATCGATTCCGACGATAACTTGCCATAAGCTCTAACACGACATGTGGTGTTCGAGTAGAGAGCTTGTATAAGGTTAATGTACTTCTCCGGTACGCCTTCCAGTGATAGGCATTGCCACATAACCTTACAATCGATAGAGTCAAACGCCGCCTAAAGGTCAAGGAATATAGTTATTGTCGGGCGTCTGAAAGTGTGCCTATGTTCCAGAACCTGCCTAAGTGTCAATATTTGGTCTATACAACCACGTCCGGGTCTGAAACCACCTCGGTTTTCTCGAGTTTGCTCTTCACGAGCTTTAGTTAGACGTCGAAGTATTATTGAAGTTAACAGTTTAGACACTATGTTCGTAAAACTGATTCCTCGGTAATTGTCACACGAGGACTTCTGTCCTTTCTTATAGACCGGAATGATTAGTGTTCGAGACCAGTCAGATGGGATTACGTCCAGTTCCCGAATTCTAGCCAAGATCTCAGTTAATCTCTTTACTAAAACTGGACCACCGTCCTTAAATATCACAGAAGTTAATCCATCATACCTTGCTGCTCTCCCTCGCCTTAAGTTCCCTATAACCTCAACCTCACTGAGACTTGAGGGATCATTAATAATTTGCCATTCAGATTGTTTGGGGATGGTGAGCAACAGGGATGACGACGAGAGCCAGTTGAACTGAACCCATTTCCTTGATAAGTCTGAACAGTTGCCCACTGTTACCTATTGCCGCTGCCTTTTCCATCTCTTTAGCTTTCGCTACCCACCACTGCTCACGATCATTGCGTAAGCTTTTGATTAGTTTGTGTTTAAGTTGCCTACGTTGCTCATCATGTTCAGAACCAGACGGGATGTGTTGCCGAACATCTATCAGTTCAGTAGATGCAGTTGAAATCCACTGAGTTTTCTTAACACTTTGTTTTAGTTTATTAGTAGATATTACTGCTGTTTCAACAGCTTTTTGGATATCATTCCAAGCTAACTCGGGATAAGTACAGTTTACGCAGTTGACTAATTGGTTTTTTAGTTGTTCCTGAAATGTATTCTTGACTTTTTCATCATTAAGTTGAACTCTGAGATGTATCCTTGTCGTGGATCTTTTATGTCCAGTGAGACGCAGACTAATACGCGCTCGCACTAAGGCATAATCTTAGTCTAAACATGTGCTCCAAAATGAGCGGCAATCTTCTATCGAGCCTCTCCAACGATAGCTGATAGCAATGTGGTCTATTCGAGTCTAGCGTTGAGTTGATTTTGGAGGCCACCATGTCAACTGATGTCTTTCCTTATGCTTAAAGTTGGTGTTTGCGAGAAATAAACGCTTATCTGAACAAAGTTGTAGTAACCGGTCGTCATTGTCTGTTTGTTAAGCCTCCACAAAATAGGATCCACCTAGGTGCCTTTCGGTTTCATTTAGTCTACCTACTTGGGCATTAAAATCACAAGCCACTTACTACATCAGTGCGCTTAGCTTTACATAGAAGGTCAGAAAGATTTCTGTAAAATTCATCTTTCACTTCATCTGAGCTGCAGTCAGTGGGACCATAGGCAGAGACAACAAACAGACAACGGCGTGTGTCCCTATCTTAACGAATCCTTACCGTTCCAGTTAGACGGACAGCGCGCAAGCGACTGTCTATTGGAATCCAGTCGAGGAGAGCCTGTTCAGCTTTTGAACTTAGTGCTATACCTACGCCAGCAAGGCCTCGAGTGGTAGCGGTGGGGTCTCCGGAAACACGAAGAGTGAACCGAGCCGGTCCCTTATTTTCACAAGGTGAGGGTCAAGCGAATGACTGTGCTTGGATCCTGTATACGCGTTTCAGAGAAGCAGCAGACATCGATGGAGCGGGATTCTAGAGTCATGGCTAAGGAAGCCTGTTGTTTTATTTGACATAACGTTCGAACGTTGAAAGTTCCGATATATAACTCAGTGCGCGGTTTTAAGAGACCAGGAATAACGTTTCGTGAACTCAAATCATTACCATTAGAGGCGCGTGGTAACAAATTATGTTAGAAGGATTAGACATGGTGATAAGAGAGTTATTAAGAGTTAATAGTTGGATTTGACCTCGAACAAGATGATCACGTGTGCTGTTAGAGGTATGCGGGCGATTCTTACTTCCTTACCTGAAAAAGAAACTGGGTTACTATTGGTTATAGTGACCTTGGAAAGCGATCGCAGAGCCGAAGGGACAACTACTTGAGGCCGATCACGCACAGCCTTGTTATGGGAAGTTTTTGAAGTGCTCCGTTCTTTAGAAGGCCTTATCGCCGAAGACGGAAATCCGTGAAGGTGAGGTGTGACATTTTTAGAGTCAACCTTTTCTAACCCCTTCCTTCCGTTAAGAAGGCGGCATCGCTGCAGATGCTGGTTATCCGAGGGAAACACCTTACTGCTGTCAAACTTCGCTGCAGTCAGCAGTACGACTTCGCCCTCAGATCATAGGTTGCTGCCTTTAGTCTTATCGCTCTCCAACAGACCTGCTTGGCATGGTAGGACCTTAAGGAACATGCGTTCCAGCCAATATAGTTCAGTTGGGTCATCACGACAGACGATCCCGACCATCACGTCAAGGTAGCAGCTACGGTCACGTAATCAATGGCTGGGGACTAGGTGAAATGGCTCAAAATCAGTCACAATGACGCATGTGTGTGCCAGGTTCTATGTCGTACAAAAATACAAGCATATATTACTGAATGAGGAATTTATGTCCTTACTACTTAATAATATAACTCAATATAACTCAATAATATAACCAAAAAAGAAGATACACGTAAAGGTTTACAGCATTTAGACATACATTATGCTCTGAAGTTATTCCCACAGATGGACAAGAATTCATGATGAAGCTTACCTCTATCAAATTATTATGGAACTTACCAACTATACAAAAAAGATAAATGGAAGCTTATGGTGAATGGACTTTAGTTCCAATGGGATTTAATTAGGAGCAGCGGAAAGTTGAAAATTTGTGAATTGTTTTATACCCACATGAAAATAAGCTTCAACCAGTAGTTCGCCAAAAGGAGAGGTCAGTCAGTTACAACGTGGAACGTGGTACATTAGTTCAAGTTGCCATGCCCCAATAAGCAAATAGATATTAAATTATCGAACCAAATCCCAGAGTAGTGGAAATAATAACAGAGTATTAATGGAGAGAGTTTGAAATCGAAGATGAAATTTAAGAAAATGTGATTAAGTAAACGAAAATTGTGACGAATTAGAAACTTAGAATCTGGAAGAAGACAAGGAATGGATGCACCTGCGCCATTGTCAACGATTTTGAGCCATGTCACCCAGTCTCTAACCAATGGTTACGATTATCACGCGGACCCCAATCAGGTAGTCACCAGGCTCAGTCAAATTTTCAATGACTTCATGGACTGGTACCATGTTTTGGTTTGGCTACTCCTAGCTTTCTTCCAGCTTACATCTATACCAAACAGCATTGGTCATCGAGGAAGGCAGTGATCAGGCATATGTAACACAAGTTCTAACCACCTCAGCTGATGAAGATTCACTACTTCATCAATAGATTTAACATACTTACCTAGTACCCTATTTCAAACCAACGCACTGTATACCAGGTGATCTCAGCAAACACGAGCAATGCTTCTAAGACATGTAGGTCAAATACTAGAAGCCTACAAATACCCTATATCGTCAATGGTCATGTTTCACATCCATAAAGCAAAACAAATCAAACTGCTGCTCACTAAACATATCGAAAGGTGAGTCTATGTTGCAAAACCTGCCGAAGTATGAACATTTGGTCTATACAACCACGTCCAAGTTTGAAACCATCTTCGTTTTCTCTAGCTTGCTGTTCACGAACTTTAGTTGGGCGTCGAATCGTTATTGAAGCCAATATGCATGATACTATATTCGTTGAACTGATTCCATCATAATTGTCACAAGAGGACTTCTGTCCTTTCATACAGACTGAAATGATTAGTGTTTGAGATCAGTCAGATTAGAATACGTCCAGATCCCAGATTCTAGCTTAGATCTCAATTAATTTCGCTGCTAAAACTATACCACCATCTTTAAAAAACTCCGAGGTTAATATATCAGGTACTGCTGTACTCTGTCGCTTTAGATTCCCTAGAACCTTCTCAATATTGAGAGACCTATATCGATTTGCCACTCAGATTGCTTGAGGATGGTGAGCAACTGAGAAAAGAGGTACTTTGTGTGCTTATCTGAAGTTCAGTCAGGTTGGAGGGATGTGTTAACATATGCATTTGAAACATTAAATGGCATCAATTAATACAATTCACTTAATTTTGAAGCTACTTTGTGTTCACTAACGTAAGAAATACATTGGCAAATAAAATTAACTGAAACTTTCTAAACGTCAATTATTAATCTCCCTTACACAGTTGAACTTTAGTGATACATTTTGGATACTAATTATATTTATTAGTAGTTACACAGAATTTGCGAAATTTAGATATTTGGATGTCTACAGTGATTTCCTATTTTTCATGTGGAATAGACGATAGACAATCGAATTAAAGTATATTTTACACTTTACCTTCAGTTTCGCAAACTGTCTATTTTTAACACTCAGGATTTTACGTTGAATTAAGTTATTTAGAAGCAAGAATAGGAAGCTGATCAGAATAAAATTAGTTATTAACTGTTTTGGGATAACATATAAAAGCGAACAATGTTGTTTTCAACTAAACCGTCATCAGGGTTTACTTCGACTTACAAGTGCTCGTATTCATCTTATGCTGAGATAAGCATTCATTTCGTTATTAATCTGCTTATCATTCCCGAGCGTGCTGCTACCTTTACGTGATAGTCGGGCTTGACTATCAGTGATGACTCAATGGGGCTATAATGGCTGGAACAATTGTTCCTCAAGGTCCTAGTATATTAGGCAAGTCGGTTGAAGAGCAGTGAGACTAAAAGCAGCAAATATAAGGTCCGAGGACAAAGCCATACCACCGGCTGTACAGGTGTAGTAAAATGTTTTCCTCAGACAACCAGCATAACAGTGATGCTTCCTTCCCACAATGGAAGGGTGGGGTTAGAAAAAATTGACCTTAAAAATACACACCTCATCTTACTCCATGGATTTCCGTCTTCGGCAGTAAGGCCATAACAAGCTCAGCAGAGACAGCCAAGATTAAATTCCAGGAACAACTAAAGAATCACTTAGGCAGCTATAAAGATGCGACCCATCTAGATGCTGCTTGTCAAAATGTCCAAACAGCTGTGGTATCTACTGTGACATCTATCAACATGTTAAGAAAAATAAGTGGATCTTGATGGCTTCTGATGAGTTGATGGACTTACGTAAACTTATCCCATCAGGCTCCGAACACAATGACGAGCGAAGAGTAATCAGAAATAAACTGGCGAAAAGTCTGCAAAATGATTGTGAGCAGTGGTGGATAACGAAATTAAGAGATAAAAAAGGCAGCGGCGTTAGGTAACACTAAACAACTTTTAAAGTTAATAAGAAACCAGGGTTAAAAATCAAGACAATCTCCGAAAGAGATAGAATGCTAATCTGTTCTCAGTCCAGACGTTTAGAACGATGAGCCGAACAGTTCAAGGAGCAGTTTGGTTAACTTTTAGCTGCTCTAGAACTTCCCACTGAGGAGGATTAGACGGGAAGTCAACTTCGGCACCCCGACTCTGGTCGAAGTCGAAAAAGCTATGGCTAATCTGAAGTGAAACAGAGCTGCGGATCCAGATGGATTATCTCCAAAGGTCCCACTCTGGCGACTAGGCTGACTGATATTTTGACTAAAGTTTGGGAACTGAGCATAATTCCATCTGACTGGTGCCGGTCGCTAATCGTCCCAGTATGCAAGGGTCATAATCGTCCTGCGATAACTATTGAGGAACTAGTTTGATTAATACACTTTAACTACAATACGTGATCTGCAAATACGAGAAAATCAGGCTGGTTTCAGGCCTGGTTGCCGTTGTATAGACCAGATATTTGCCGTTCATCAGGTTTTAGAACAAAGACATACTTTCGGCACCCAACAATGGTAGTTTTTCTTGACTTGAAAGCAGCATTTAACTCTGTGGACCGAGAAGCCCTATAGCAATGTCTTTCACTGAAAGGCGTACTCCTTGAGTACATAGATCTTATGAAGGCTGTTTACTCAAACGCTATTAGTCGTATCAGAGCTTATTGACTTAGAATATGCTGACGACATAGTCCTGTTTGGTGAAAATGCTGATAAGATGAAGAATCTCTTGATAGCAACAAGTACCAATGCAACCATGTTTGGAATGTGTTTCTGTTCATCTGAATGCAAACAATTGTTTCAGGACTGGTCTCTGTCAACACCTGAGCTAAAGATAGGGGGTAAAGTAGTTGAGCATATCAACTACTTCACTTATCCTAGAAGTTTGATTAGCCTAAATGGGTTGGCCCCAAACGAGGTATTAGTACAAATTCAAGAAGCTCGTTTGGCTTTTGTCAACTTACGTCACCTATGGCGTAGGCGAGATATCCGTCTCTTAACAAAAGGAAGAGTATACTGCGCAACAGTTCGCATTATCTTACTGTATGGATATCAGACGTGGTCATTAAGGGTAAACGACACTCGAAGGTTATTAGTTTTTGACCATCAATGTCATCAAAACATCTCTCGTATCAGCTGGGATCACCGTGTAAGTGACAATGAGGTTAGACGACGAGCATTAGGCAAAGGTGGTAAATCTATCGACGAGGTTGTAAATCTTCATCGACTGAGGTGGTTGGGACATGTGCTACGCATGCTCAACCACCGTCTGCCTCGACCAGTGATGCCGGCTGATATAGGGGCAGGATAGAAGAGTTAGGGCGGTCAAATCAAAACATGGTTCTAGTTCATGAAGTCAGTTACTGCTGGTTTGAGTTGTGTCACAAGCTACAGACTACTTGGTTGGGATCCTCGCAAATACCACAACCAGTGGTTGGAAACGCTGAGTGATATAACTCAGAATCGGTCACAGTGGCATAGATGTATTCGCTTATTATCCTCCCTTAAATTGTGAACTTAAAATTATTTTATAACTTTCCTTCCACGCTCCGTCTCTTTTCTTCCTGAACCACATTATATATGCTCACTCTTCTTTGTTATTGTTATTATCAGTGAAGTAACTTCTACTTCTACCGTGTGATGCTAATCCTGCTGTGCTTTAGAGGTATGGCAACTTGGACCGATGCACATGCGTTTCAGGTTTTATGTTGATCGTACATACATACAAATTTACCCCTCCCACTCATCAAGATTGGTTATGTAATCCACTTGTTTCCCTTCTATTATTGACTCGTAAATTGTATTTATTAGTATTGTTATTCGCATATAAATATTACGGTATATCAAAGTAAAGCCTGATGACGGTCTAATGGGAAACAAAAATGTTCAGCTATACGTGTTGTTCAAACTCACATGATGAGGATTCTTAATACATAATTGTTTACATAATAAAGACAACAAAAAGATACCTGAACTAGGAATAACTGAGGTTATTGTATCACGTTGTTGCTGTTGCACTAAAGCAGCGGCTCCAGCGGCCCATCCAACAGCGTATGCGTTGGCCAATGCCGCATTTATATGAGTCGTGGGCTGAACAGATTTAGTTGACGATCGAGAGGAAAGCTGCTGGTTTAAATGACATGAATATGTATGGGCTTGCCGATGATGTGAATGAGATGGATTAAGGCACATATCTACGTTAGCGATTCCGGAGGCAGGTAAAGGTGAAGGGGGTGGTGGCATGGTACCGTTGTCGATGGAAGGTATGCCACAGACGAGTGACTGATATGCAGAACGTTGGTCATAAAAAGAAAATGGATGTTGGACGTGATGCTGACTTAATGTATTTGCAACAGGCTGAACAGAAGCATCTGGCAGTATTGCCGACGATTGACTGAGACATTTAGGATAGTCAAGTATAAGTTTCAGAACTGCTGGATTTCCAGAACGAGCAGCTTCGATTAACATTGTAGAACCATCCCTAAGTTGATATTGAGGATCAGCACCATGTTGAAGAAGAAATTCGACCATCTATAGAAGAAAGAGTAAGTATACGATGTGAGAAGACGGAATATTTTCGGTTCACTGGATGTTTTCAAGATAATTCAAACAAAATATTTTGTAAATTAGCATGAACGCGTCATTTTCATACTCTAGAGGTAACTTGCCTTTGCATGTCCGCCACTACAAGCTAACGACAAGGCATTAGCATCGTTTTGTGAAGTAGGTTGATCAATCGGCACTCCACGCTCTATGAACAACTGAACGACCTCTAAATGACCCGTTCTCGAGGCTTTCATCAACGGAGTTCGTCCACCTTCCGTAACAGCTCCAAAAACGGCTCCCCAGTCAAGCAGCTTTTCACAAACCTTGACATGCCCATTTTCAGCTGCATAATGTAGTGCCGTATCACCATTGATGGTCACTGCATTCACAGCTGCTCCACGCTCCAACAAACGCCGAACAAGTTCTAGATGACCCTCTTGAGCAGCCTCCATCAAGGGAGTAGAACAACCAACCCCACCAACCTCAATATCAGCACCAGCATTCAGAAGCATTTCACAAACTTCTATGAAACCGCCACATGCTGCGAGAGTGAGAGCCGTCTCTTGGGTTTCTTCCGTTTTTGCATTAACATTAGCACCTAAACATATTAGATAAAACTGGTTTAAAGTAAAGCAGATTAACCAAGGATGAAATGACATGTGCACTAGTTAGCACCTATATTAGTACTGTTTACTGATAGACCAAATAATATTCTAGATGTTATTAGTATGCATATGAAGCTCTGAATTTCACATTATCGTCAAAATAATTGTTATAATGCAAATGAGGGACTACTATAAAATCTAAGTTGATAGGAAAGACTAAAAACTAAAGAGAATACAACCATAAGAGGAGGGGTGAAATCGCAGAATAATACTATGGAATAATAACGTTCAAGAAAAAGCACAAAATAAATAGAACAAACAAGTCTGCTTAACAAAAATCAATTTATTTTACAATTCACAATTTTTCATGTATTTGTTGTTTTACTGCCCCTTGGAATTCGGAGTGAAAAACTGACACGTCATCGGTAGGGGCTAGTAGAGCACGGATTTATAATGAGCACTATCATTACAAATGAAATAAACACTATGTGCATTAAAAAAACGTACTTTACTAAGCTGCTCATTATAGAAAATAAATTTGAAATTTGGCTTGAAATAGTTTAGAAAGCATCAACCCACCTACGGCAAGCAATAAAGCCACAGTTTCCTCATGACCTTCCCTTGCGGCTTCCATTAAAGGTGTATAGCCCTCATCATTTACTTCTTCAATATCAGCTCCATATCCAATTAACAAATGTGCAAGTTCAGTATGACCCCCACAAGCAGCTAACGTTAGAGGCGATTCGAAACTATCCTGTGGTACATTAACATTGGCTCCATGAGCAAGGAGTAACCGAGCAACTTCAACATGTCCTTCCATTGCAGCCTCCATTAAAGCCGTGTGCATTTCATCAGTGCGATGCTCGTGATCAGCCCCAGCGGTTAATAAAAAATGGACTATTTCTGCATGACCCTACGGATTAAGAAAACAATAGCGGCATAAAAACAACGAAAAATGAGTGAATTATAAATGCGTAAACCAAGAAATTTAGCTTCATATAGTGACATAATTAGCAGAGATTCTTCAGGCAAAAATCTTAGTACTATTAGTAAAATCTGGAGACTAGTAGGAATAAAACTTCAACTAATGTGAAATATTACACATTAGTACGCTTAAAGAACTGTCATTACGTAGAAAGTAAACTAAAGGTTGAGAAGAAATAACAGTTACTTAGTAATAGGTCTAGTAAGTAGTGGTGACGTATCGGAAATCTGTGCTCCGAAAATAGAATAAGTTATCAACTAACTGAATGCTTAACGGATTTGCTGCCCCTCACCGCCGCTCCCGATGAAGTGGCTTAGAACGGTTAACATCATTTGTGTTTGCTGTTTGTGCACATACACACGGTATGTAGCAAACGCCTTGGAAGAACTGTAGACGTAGCGTAAAAATAGTGTGACTTAAACACAACAAAGGCAAACTGTACTACCTGCAGGTCCGAAACTCAGGTAGACTGATAAAAATAGGTAATAAAACTATTTTATCTGTGTCTGAATACAACTGAACGTTTTCGAATAATATTTTGAGTTACGTTTAATTTGGGCCATAGAAATACTAGCAAAGTAAGCTTGGGTCAGTGACATCATGGTTGGTATTTTTCATTTTAGATTTATAGGCCAGAGCAGCTTCGTCAAGTTCCAACGAAGTTATGATTACTAGATGGGCTGTACTGAACTGTGAAAACTAGCTTCGTACTATCGAAAACCCATTACATAAAATGGGCAGAGAACACCAGATGGATGCATGCAGGAAAGGGTTCCCAAGGTTTGAAATGAAGCGAAATTAATTAGAAGACTGTAAGGGGCAACATTACAATACAATAGCTTAATGATTTGTATCTAGTAGAAAACACCTCTATGAAATGAATGAAGGCAGGATACATCCACATAACATGTGTAAACAAGAACACAGATGCCAGATTAGTAGGAAACCAATAAGCAGTAACAATATGTGTAAAAAATTTAATGACCAATTACATATTGATAAATTTTTGATGCAGACAAAAAGCAGCTTCTCTAACGAAGAGAAACATGCATGGAGCATTCATATATTTTAGCTGGCATCTAAAGCTGAGACGAAATATAACTGTTTAAAATGTGAGAAAATTAGCCTGTAATTTAGACGTAACTCTTACATTTGTCATGGATATAGGTTGCTATGAATGAAACAGAATCACAGATGAAAAAACAAAAACTTTACTAGCCTATATATATATATATATATATATATATATATATATATATATCAGAAGTCTCCACCAATAATAAATGTATTTTATGGTGCTTAGATCTATTTGATATGTACTATAGCCCAATGTAAAAATAATGATGCATAGAAAAAAAAATTGTCAATAGAGGTTTCGATCCACATACTTTGTAGCTTGCTAGGGTTAGTGCTGATTCCTTGAATTCGGCTGAATGTGTGTTAATATCGCATCCATGCTTTATAAGACAACGGGCGGCATCCACATGCCCGTTACTTGTAGCTTCCATTAAAGGGGTATGACCCGTATCATTTTGAACTTCCAGTGGGCTATCGTACTGTAAAAGAAGGCAGACGCATTCCAAATGTCCAGATGCGGCAGCATAATGCAGTGCAGTATTCCCGGTGCTTGACTTCTGGTCAACGCATGCTCCATGTTCTAACAGCAACTTGACAACATCTGTATAGCCAACAATAGCGGCTTTCATCAATGGGGTGCATTCGCTTTTCTTACCACGAAAGTTCGGATCAGCCTAGAAAGTGAGCATTAAGGCCTCAGCTATGTGAATATACCCCAAGTCTTAACAACATCTCTACCATCCGCACAGAATTCGAAGATATGGCACACGTTAGAGGAGTCTCCCCATCAGGTGTAACTTCATTTACATCGCACTCGCCAGAAAGGATGAGTAGCTTAGCAGCGTCGTCATCACCGTTGAGGCACGCAAGAATCTGCGAGGTGTGCCTGACAAATAAATTCTGGAAAACACTGATTTACCGATCACTATTATTTACTGGCAATACAGCAACTTCTTTTTTAATTTTATTTAGCAATTCAGTATCTGATATTCTGCGGCCATCTTCAATCAACATATTTTCAATTCCAGCAGCTTGAAGAAACTTTCTGAAATTTAATTGTTTCAGAACACAAATCCGGTATAGGACTATTGAACTAAAAGTAAAAATATCTTCAAAATGGTGTATCTGGACTGCCCCTGTTGGTGATTAATATTATTATTATATTATTATTATGTTTTAAAGCCAGACTATTAGGAATAATGAATTGAAATTAAAAACACTGAATCTCCAGCATAACCATGAAGATACGACATAATCAACACACAAAATATAGTGTAAACTGATTTCTGACCTTAAAACTATGGGAATCTGACATACACGTACATACAACCTAAAGATATAACGCAACTACACGCCAAACCACTTTCAATCGAATGAACCACGGCGTAGGTAAAAAGAAACCTGCGTATTCACCATTACCAGGTGCTTTTTCATTCATCAAACATAACTCTAACGAAGACTTAACTATAGAATTTTTTTTAGAATAATTTTTATTGGCATTACTTACATCTATAATCTCTGTAACTCAGTTACTTGAGTTGTATTCGAGTGTTCAATGTTGTGGTACTCACAGAAACGGAAGCTAATTATAAAAGTTTAAAGGTACATATGTACATCGAAAGGTTTCTATTATGATGGTTTATAGCATCAGTCTCAAAATCATCTAAGCAGCTTAGTCTCCAGTGTGTTATCTGTTAATGTTGAATGTCAATGAACTTAATTATATGTTCTTCGACAAAGAACAGACAATGCCTTTTACTACAAACCATTTGATTTCTTTTTGTTGAGTACTTATGGGATAACGGGGCTCATAACTTTCGGCAATCTCAAATAGGGATAGTTTAACCACTCAATTACACAATTCGCATTGGTATTGATAATTTAGCTAATATTTAGGGTAAGTGAACATCCTTGTCCCAGAATAGTGACGTTGCCAGAACCAATGACTATTACGTTACTTCGAAGCAAACAAACTGGTAGTGAATGGGAAACTATAAACTTGGAATGAAAGGAGGTGCAGTATATAAAGCTCAGGTTGCAGTCTTTGGTTAATTAACTTGACAGTAGAGACAAATAAACAAGTTAGAGTAAGGTGATAAACAGATGTATAGATAAATATGAAAAGCCAACAGGAATAATGAAGTTGAAGCATGGCAGATCGATACCTGTTAGACTACAAAAGTATTAACGGTTACATTGAGATACATTGTGATCGCATGGGACTAATAATGCTTCAAAAATTCATATTGCTAGTGTATTTAGCCAGCCACCTTTTAAAAACAAAGTTATCGAAACAATTTTTAAGACTGTCATCCGAGGATGCTGCAATTACGTTATCTAGATGCCTTTCAGAGTTGGCGATCCTATAGTAGGAAGTTAAACCATGTCCAAGTACTCTACTCTTAGTGCAAATTTCTAGGTGTGTTACCAAGTTTAGCTTTCTGTAAGGCAGTTCTATTTAGACGCCATGGGCCACTCGAAAATTCGTACGCTAGACACAGGTCGCCTTAATTCGTTCTCATTCCAGCTGCAACAGTCGTGGGTAAAATCTTTAGTCGTTACGTGATTTATTCCGCAATTTAGAATCCAATTATGCTACTTATCTTCGAACTCATTTGTGTATTTTTTTCTCTAAGAGTGGAGGTAAAACAATTATGTGAGTTTTAAGTTGAGCGGGACCTAAGGCTTGTAAGTAATCCAGATCCAGTTAATTTATTTACTCTAAACCCATATTTGGAGCAAACTTTTGATTTTCACAAGAATTTGTGCAGTTCTCACCTTTCACATTCAGCTAGAGTTTTATATGTAATATAAGCTAGGTTATGCGGGCAGTGAACGCATTTGTCTTACTCAGTGAAACCCTAGATAGCCGGAAAATTATTATCCTTGACACGTAATAATGCAAGCCCATCTGTGTATGTCGTGACAAGTCTTTTAGACAGACAGACAGATACAACGTAGGACCAGGCACATAAGTGCATCGGTCCAAGTTGCCACACCTCAACAGCATAGCAAGATGATCACCGAATTCATAGAATCAGTTACTTTAATGGTAGTAATATATAAAAGGAAGATTGCGTATAAGGATATGATATGTAGGGAGAAATAAAAAAAATTAGCTTGTAGAAAGAAAGGTAGAGTAATTTTAGTCTCAAGAAGTACGTGAAGACAAAGAATGTATACACCTACGCCATTGTGATCGATTCTGAGCCATGTCACCAAGAGTCTCCAACCACTGGGTACGGTAGTCATGCGGACCTCAACCAGGTAGTCGACTTCTACCAATGTGGCTCAGACCAAAAGTTAGTGACTTCAACGACTGATGCCACGTTTTGGTTTGGCCGCCCCTAACCCTTTTCCAACCCACCCCAATACTAGTCATCATTGAGCACCGTGGTAACCGGTGTTCGGACATACGTAACACATGCCCCAACCATCTCAGTCAATGGAGTTTCATAACCTCATCAACAGATTTACCATTGTTCCCTAATACCCTTCGTCTAACCTCATTATTAGTTACCTGGAGATCCCAGCAGGTACGAGATATATTTCTAAGACATCTGTGATCAAATGCTAGTAACCTACGAGTGTCTTCTACCCTTAATGGCCATGTTTCACAGCCGTAAAGTAGAACAGGACGAACTGCTGTGCAATATACTCGTCCTTTAGTTAATAGACGGATATCACGCCTACGCCATAGATGACGTAAGTTGGCAAAAGCCAAACGAGCCTTTCGAATTCGTGCAGAAATTTTGTCAGACACCAACCCATTAGGGCTGATCAGACTTCCAAGATAAGTGAAGTTATCAACGCATTCAACTTCTTCACTCCCTATCCTTGGTTCAGGGGTTGACGCAGGCCAGCACTGAAGTAGCAATTTACACTTAGAGGAGGAGAAACGCATCCCAAACATCCTGGCATTGTTGCTTAGTGCGACCAGAAGACTCTGCATCTTATCAGTGTCTTCACCAAACAGGACTATGTCTTCTGCGTATTCTAAGTCGATGAGTGAACCTCCTGGAAGGAGATTAATCCCAGAAAATTCAGCCGAAGAAAGCGTTACTTCCAGTAGCACGTCTATGATAAAATTAAACAAAAACGGAGATAGTGGGCAGCCTTGACGGACATCACTTGAGGTCGCGAAGTCAGATGACAGTTCGCCATAAGCTCTTACTCGACCTGTAGTGTTCGAGTAGAGAGCCTTCACAAGGTTTCTGTACTTCTGAGGTACACCTTTTAATGACAGACACTGCCACAGAACCTCACGGTCAACTGAGTCGAATGCTGCCTTGAAGTCGAGGAAAACCACCATTGTAGGACGCCGGTAGGCGTGCCTGTGTTTTAAAACCTGACGAATGGTGAATATGTGGTCGATGCAACCACGACCAGGTCTGAAGCCAGCCTGGTTTTCTCGTGTTTGTAGTTCACGAGTCTTTGTTAAACGTCCGATAATTATTGAGGCTAGTATTTTAGATGCTATATTAGTCAAACTAATCCCTCTATGGTTATCACAAGATGATTTTGGTCCTTTCTTATATATTGGGACTATTAGTGATTTAGACCATTCGGATGGAATTTTATCTAGTTCCCAGACTTTAGCTAAAATACTAGTCAACCTAATCGCCAAGAGTGGACCACCATCTTTGAAAACCTCTGGGGTTAGCCCATCTGGACCAGCTGCTCTTCCTTGTTTCAGGTTAGATATAGCTTTTTGAACTTCAGCTAGTGTCGGGGGGACCTACTTCAATGTTCCATTTAGCTTGAGTGGAAATGCTGGGTAATTGTAGAGTAGCTGAAGGCCAGCTAAACTGTTCCTTGAAGTGTTTGGCCCATCGTTCTAAACGTCTGGGTTGAGAGCAGATTACAGTATCATCTTCCTCGGAGATAGTTTCACTTATTCTTGACTTCTTAATTCCGGTTTCCCTGATTAGTCTATAAAGCTGCCTAGTGTTGCCTAAAGCCGCTGCCTTTTCCATCTCTTTTGCTTTCGTTGCTCACCACTGCTCACGATCGTTTCGTAAACTTCTACTTAATTTAGACTTCATTTGTTTTCGCTCTTCATCGTGTCTAGAGCCTGACGGGATTAGCTGGCGAGAGCTCATCAGTGCCATAGATGTCGCAGAAATCCACTGGTTTTTCGTGCTCCTTCTGTTCAAATTACTAGTAGATGACGCTGCTGTTTCTACAGCTGTTTTTATATCAATCCAGGCAACATCAGGATCAGCCTGGTTTCCAGAGTTACCTAGTTGTAACCCTAACTGTTTCTGAAATTTACTTTTGACCTTCTCGTCGCTCAGATCAATTCTAATGGGTTTTCCTAATGTGGCCTTTCTACGTTCAGTGAGGTGCAAGCAAATGCGTGCTCGTACTAGAGCATGATCAGAGTCTAAACATGTACTCCAGAACGAGCGGCAATCTTCTATTGAGCCTCTCCAACGAAGACTGATGGCAATATGGTCTATTTGAGTCCATCGTTGTCTTGGTGAAGGGGGTCGCCATGTTAGGTGATGTCTCTCCTTATGCCTAAAATTAGTATTTGCCAAGAATAAACGATTGTCTGAGCAAAATTGCAGCAGACGGTCAACATTATCTGTTCTCTGAGCTGGAACACTAAAATACCCGCCTAAATGTCTTTCTGTTTGGTCTAAACTACCTACTTGGGCATTAAAGTCACCTGCGACGACTACTATGTCTGAGTGCTTGGCTTTTTAAAGAAGTTCACAAAGGTTTCTGTAAAATTCATCCTTCAGTTCGTCTGGGCTGCAGTCAGTGAGAGCGTAGGCGGAAACGACGAAAAGACAACGACGAGTAACCCTATTACTCCGAGTCCTTACAGAGCCGTTTAGTCGAACAGCACATAGGCGACTATTAACAGGGATCCATTCTAATAGTGCTTGTTCTGCTCCCATGCTTAGCGCTATGCCCACACCCGCCAGTCCACGAAAGCTGGCTATCGAGTCGCCGGATAAACGGAGAGTGTATCTCGTTGCCTCGCCGTTTTGGCGAGGTGAGGTCAAGTGAATGACCACGCTAGGATCTTGTATGCGTGTTTCGGAGACACAGCACGCATCAATCATACGAGATTCCAGGGTTTTAGCTAAGGAGGCCTGCTGACCGATTTGACATAGGGTGCGTACTTTGAAAGCTCCAAAGTGTAGTTTGGAGGGGGGTTTCAGTAGACCTGGGACATTACTTCGAGTGCTAGAATCGTCGGACGTGGTGACACTTGAAGAGAAAGTAAGAAAAGGAAGTTCAGAGTTGATAGTCAAAGTAGGAGCAATGATAGGGATTGAAGAGAGCAAATGATTTTGAATACGGTGGTCTTGAGTGCTGTCAGAGGTACGAGGGCAGTTATCACTTCCCGGTCGCCCACACCGTGAAAAGGGTTCTCCTGGAGGTACCTAAAATGGAAATTGGATTAGAGCGTGACTGCAGTGCCCAAGGGACAACTGCTTGAGGCCGGTCACACACGACCTTTTGGTGAGTAGTTTTAGTGTTAGCTCCGTACTTGTTGAAGACCTTATCGCCGGAGACGGAAATCCGTAGGGTAAGGCGAGGTGTGCAATTTTTAGGGTCAACCTTTTCCAACCCCACCCCTCCTTGTGAGAAGGCAGCATCGCTGTTATGCTGGTTGTCCGAGGAAAACACCTTACTGCCGTCACACCTCTGTACAGTCGGCAGTACGACTTCGCCCTCAGACCTTGGATCTGCTGCTTTTAGTCTTACCGCTCTTCAACCGACCTGCCTGGCATAGTAGGACCTTGAGGAACTATTGTTCCAGCCAGTATAGCTCGATTGTGCATCACGATAGGCAAGCCCGACCACCACGTCAAGGTAGCAGCAACGGCCGGGACAAGTCTTCCAGCTACTTGATGAAAAATTTTGATAATAGAATCGTCTAATTATATATCTGTTAAGTACTTTTTTAGAAACTCCTCCCGCAGCTCTTCTAGGGTTGTTGCCGATCCCAAGCCCGAGTAAAGGAGGAGGATTGAGCATTGGGCTAGCACCCCTATCTCGTAAAACACAAGTTTGCTAAAAATACGCTAACAAAATAAACAAACTTAACCATTTAAACTCTGCCCTGGAAGTAAAAGGAATCTATATGACGCTTCATGATGAAAGCCGAGATTTTTCGAAAATCATGAAGCCGATGCCACCCCTCCTAATGACCAGAGCAAAAAATTTTATAGGTACATGGAATGTTCGGACAATGTGGGAGACAGACAAGACTACCCAGATAGCAGCAGAAATGAAGAGATACAATTTAACTGTGCTCGGGATCAGCGAAACGCATTAGACTCAAACTGGACAGAAAACATTAGCTACGGAAGTGGTGATACTATATTCCGGGCACGAAGAGGAAAACGCCCCGCACACCCAAGGAGTTGCTCTGATGCTGTCCAAGAAAGCGCGCAATGCACTTGTAGGCTGGAAACCACATGGACCCAGGATCATCAAAGCATCTTTCAAGAAAATGAAGAAGGAGATTACAATGAACATCATCCAGTGTTATGCACCCACCAACGATGGCAACGACGAGGACGAAGATCAGTTTTATGATAGGCTGCAGTCAATTATAGCGAAGTGTCCAGGAAAGGATCTGACAATCCTGATGGGGGACCTAAATGCCAAAGTCGGAACGGACAACACCGGGTACAAAGACATCATGGGACGACAAGGACTGGGAGAACAAAATGAGAATGGTGAAAGATTTACAAATCTATGCGCTTTCAACAAAATGGTCATAGGTGGTACAATATTCCCCCACAAACGCATACACAAGGCTACATAAATCTCACCGGATCATACTACAGAGAATCAAATTGATCATATATGCATCAATAAAAAATTCAGAAGATCACTAGAAGATGTGAGAACCAGAAGAGCAGCTGATGTAGCTTCAGACCACCACCTAGTGGTTGCCAAAATGAAGCTAAAGCTAAAGAAGCAATGGATAACTGGAGCAACAACATTAAAACGGTTCAATACAGCCTTGCTTCGGGATACTGACAAACTCAAGGAATTTAAAATAACTCTCAACAACAGGTTCCAAGCCTTACAAGATTCGCTGAATGAGGAAGAAACCACTATGGAGGACAACTGGGAAGGAATCAAAGAGGCACTAACTTCAACTTGTCAAGAGGCTCTGGGCTGCAAGAACTACCATCATAAGGAATGGATTTCCACAGAGACTTTGAGCAAAATTTAACAAAGGAGGAACAAAAAGGCAGAAATCAACAACAGCCACACTAGAGCAGAGAAAATCAAGGCACAAAATGAATACACAGAAGCAAATAAACAAGTGAAGAAGAGCATTAGAGCCGACAAACGGAAGTTTATCGAAGGCCTTGCAACGACAGCGGAAAAAGCTGCAAGTAAAGAAAATATGAAACAGCTTTACAACACGACGAAGAAACTGGCAGGTAAATATAGTAAACCAGAGCGACCGGTCAGGAACGAAGAAGGCAAGCTAATCACCGAGATTCAAGAACAAAGAAACAGATGGGTAGAACATTTTGAGGAACTCTTGAATAGACTAGCTCCACCGAACCCACCAGACATCAAAGCAGCACCTACAGATCTTCCGATAGATGTCAATCCACCAACGATGGAAGTAATCAAGATAGCTATCAGACAGATCAAAAGTGGGAAAGCAGCAGGACCTGACAATATACCAGCCGAAGCACTCAAGTCAGACATAGACATAACGGCGAAGATGCTCCACGTTTTATTCAAGAGGATCTGGGAGGAAGAACATGTACCGGCAGATTGGAAAGAAGGATACCTTATCAAGATACCAAAGAAAGGGGATTTGAGCAAATGGGAGAACTACAGAGGAATCACACTATTGTCAGTACCAGGGAAAGTCTTCAACAGAGTGTTGTTGAACAGAATGAAAGATTCAGTGGATGCTCAACTTCGAGATCAACGGGCCGGTTTTCGTAAGGATCGGTCATGCACAGACCAAATTACAACACTACGCATCATCGTTGAACAATCGATTGAATTGAACTCGTCACTGTACATCAACTTCATCGACTATGAGAAGGCGTTTGACAGCGTAGACAGGAGATCACTATGGAAACTTCCTCGACACTACGGTATACCAGAGAAACTCGTCAACATCACCCAGAATTCTTACGACGGATTACAGTGCAGTACAGCGTCATCGATAAACAAGGAGGATCCGATGCAGATGTAAGGGCAAGGATCGGCAAAGCAAGGGCAGCATTCCTACAGTTGAAAAATATATGGGACTCCAAACAACTGTCAACTAACCTCAAAGTTAGACTCTTTAACTCGAACGTCGAGTCAGTTCTTCTGTATGGAGCTGAAACGTGGAGAACTACTGCAAACATCCTCAGGAGAGTACAGGTATTTATCAACAACTGTCTACGTAGGATATTGAATGTCTGTTGGCCGGAAACCATCAGCAACAGCCTACTTTGGAAGAGAAACAAACCAACTACCAGCTGATGAGGAAATCAGGAAACGACGTTGGAAATGGGTAGAACATACATTGCGGAAATCATCAGACTGTATCACGAGACAAGCACTAACTTGGAATCCTGTTGGAAAACGGAAAAGAGGAAGGCCAAAGAACACTCTACGTCGAGAACTGGAAGCAGACATAAAAAGGATGAACAGTAACTGGAGACAGCTGGAAAGTATTGCTCAGGACAGAGTTGAATGGAGAATACTGGTGAGCGGCCTATGCTTCTCCGAGAGGGGTAACAGGCGTAAGTAAGTAAGTAAGTAAGTAAGTACTTCTTTAAACCTGAACTGCATCCAGTATAGGACCATGTAACGTTTGTCATATGAACAGAGCAACGTCTAACGATTAAACACACACGTAATAATAATAATAAATCAGAAAGCAGTGAGTGGTGTGGATGAAGAGATAATTGATTATGAGTGAGGCGTCAATGGGCTAATACTGACAAAGCTGGCTAACAAGGAAGCGAGTTGCATCCTACTTTGTGTTGTGATCTGGCGTTGATACTTGGCCAAGGTCCTCTAGCTAGTCTTGTTCGCTAAAACAGACATGGTCAGCATCATTGGAGAGAACCTATGCAATTAATTATTCATTAACTTATTTACTGCTACAAACTGTCTAACGTCTTGTTTGGTGCAGATATTATCGTGTTTCAGCCCATGTCTACGCATCTGCTCTTGTACAATCACTAGAGTGCCTAGAAAATTTCCATGGTATAGTTTGGTTATTTGATCTCAAGGGACTTAGTTTTATTTCAACAGGTTAGGAGTTCGTAGCGCTAGCTGTCAGGTCTAGATCAATTACACAAATTATTAGGCTGTAATTTCCTGGCAACTGTGGCTTTCAAAACAAGTGGTGTATGATTATCCGAAATTCGCCGATGTTCCTGGTTAAGAAATATATTTATTGACATTAAAACTATTGAACTATTGTTGCATTCTAAAAACTTTAATCTGTTAAAATGGCTTAAATGTCGTTATACTACGCCTTCAGTCTTACATTTATCGCGTTTGTAGAACTAGCGTGTAATTGTCACCAAGAATGAGTCATTATTAATATTATTTTCGTCGTGAACATTAGCGGTGGCTAATATCGAGGTGTTCTAGTAGAATAGACGTCAACTTCAAACTAAAGTTAAAATCAAATTCAGACAAACTTTATGATGACGGGATGCAGCATTAAAAGTATTCCCTGCGTGTGAACAAGAAGAAAGAAAAAAATTAGAAAAACTCAACTAATGGCCTTTGTGTGGGTAGGTACCCTTCCCAACTCCAACAGGTGCTCGTAAATCAGGATTACATCTAAAGTCATACGTTTCGATGAGAAAACATCAACTACCTGTACCAGAAAGCGTCATCTTGACTAAACAAGGTGAACAAGTAGCATAAATAAAGTGATCTAAGTAATATTCTGAGAAACATAGTAGAAACATATGGGGTTCTCATAACTCTCAGACAATAAAACGGTTATGCTAGTAATGCCGCTGCTTTGTAACGGTAGGAAGATCAGTGTGAATGTTGAGGTGTCTTCAGGTTGATATTAAGTCCACAGAAAATCCATTTTATTAACTTTTAAAAACTCAATGTGTAATTGAAGTGTAAATTATTCTGGCCGTTGTGCAAAGATTTTACCGACTGTCGATAATTTCTTACTGATTCCTGATTTGTAGAACAGCGACTAAGCGTAGTAAAATCGTATTGCCTGCTGAAATGAAGGTGTTTATTTTTTCATTTAACACAATTTCATTCTATAGCCGGTTTTAAGAAAAAATTTATTTACGTAATTAACAAAAAAGAATCATTTGAGTGGTAATTAATTCCGACATCAAAAGATGAAATACTGTCGTGACAGTGGTAGAGTAATTCAGGGATATATGAAGATAGACATAAATCAAGTATAAGTATAATGTCAGATAAAGATGTAAATCGGAAGATTAGCCAGAGTAATCCTCTGTACGAAAGAATACATACTGCAGCTCCAATTTTTTATCCAGGTTGCAGACACATGTTTCACCAAGTAAAACAACATTGCCATGTAGCACTTTGAGATCACCTGGATTTTAAGCATTAAACAGAGCGAATTGTTTTGCTGAGAGTTTTGATTGTAGAAGAAACTTACGCCTCATGCTGAATACATCTTGTGAAATTAGTTGTTTGCTTAATCTACGAAAATCAACTAAACTGAATACTACAGTTGCATATATAAGTAGATATTTGACAAGTTCAGACCTTTCGAGGGTAAGTTTTTGCAGTGTTGCATTCGTAATCGCTTAAGAAGTCACTGCAGAAGACTGTTCAATTTTCAACTTCGTAGAAAATGTGTGCTGTACATTCATACACAAACCTTAACAAGATTTGAAACGAGCTCGCAGTGGACGGAACTACTTGTGAACGGAGTTCAAAAGTAATGTTCTAATAGTTATTAATGTTCGTTATTAAAGAGAGGCAATAGTTTTATACGATCCAACTCCAGACAATGTTCATTTCTTAATAGACAAACACAAAAGAGGGTTAGCTAGAAAATTAAGGAAAGGAGTGAAAAAAATTATTTGTCCTATCCGCAAAGATAAAATTACCAGTTAACTTAGTGATAATAGACAAATCTCCTTCTCTCAGGTTGTCTTGGCACTAGAAAAGTGTTTGTAGACGATATCGACTTGCAAGCCTGTAACGTCTAACATGTCAATGTTACACAATTTAAAATATACTTCACTCCTATAAATGCATTTGTGAATGAATATATTAATTGGTATATAAATGGAATATATTAATTAAATGCCTGTCACACTAACAACCCAACATTTTTCAAATGTTCCTCCAACTCCAGGCTTCGTATTTTTGATTGCATATTATTCAACTAGATTATACTTTTAGAGATGACATTTTTATAGAACCAGTCGCTTCTTGCAACGGTGTTCTTATATAAAAACTTTAAAAAGGCCATGATGAATACTAAGTGTGCCATCTAAAATAATAGTGATGTTAGGAATGTCTCTTATGATGAATCACGTACTAAGAAACGAAGTCATAGAAAATACACATATTTTTAACTAAAGTATTCTGAAAGTGTAAGGCACGAAGATGATCTCGATCTTATCAACGCTCTACGTTAAAAAGCATTTACATTGGATCTTTCTAAGTTTTATGTTCATCTGTTCTGCGCTCACTTACAAGTATATGTACATGTGAATAAGTATTGATTTAAATGGTACCGTGAACGTTGGTTTTCTTTAAATATTTGAAATAGTAGTATATTGTTACTTGAATTGTTGATAGTTATACCTAAGATTGCCATTAACAGAGACCGTGGAGTCAAGTTGATATATCAATATCTTTATACCATGAAATGTACAGAATTGTTTTCTTACAACCAATGTGGTCAGATTTTGATTATGGATGATAGGATACATTTGTCGTTAGTGTTTTTTTTCAAAGATGTGTGCTCCAGCTAAAATTTCTCCATGTGCCATGCAACGAAGTTGAAACTTAAAGTTGATAGTTATTTCCAAAAAAGTCACATTTTAACAACACTTAAAAAAATATGATGAATATAATCCAACAAGAAGTATTTGATCATATCACTCAGTAATCTATCTAATGTAGAACGACCAGTGTGATGATGACTAACATATTGCATTTTGAAGGATATATTTGTTATGTCATATTGTTTTTCAATAGGAAACATCATTTCGCTGACAGTGGGCGACACACTTGTTGCATCTCTTTCTATACCACTTTTAATGTTGATCCAGCCGGCGTGTCATATATCACTGAATTTAAATATAAGCAAATACTTAAAACGAATGTACCTAACGACAATGTATTATATATAAGCACATGTAGACAAAATGACTGATCAACAGAAAATAAACATTTTTCACGAAATACGGATATAGGATACTTACGAATTAGGCTAATCACAGCAATGTGATATTTATATTTATTGACGGTGAAAGTAACTGCATATTTCACATCTGAAGTATGTTTCATGATCAGCAAATATACATATATATATGTGAAGTTAAACACTGAAAGTTAACAAATCGTTTGCGATAAGCTACTAAATTTCTTCTTCTATGTATCCCACATTTCTGATATTCGCAAGGTAGCTAAAATCTACCAAAAACCTATGTACAATAAATTAATACAATACTGCAATTCTGACAGTGTGTCGTTGTGCGACATACAGGTTAGTAATCAGAATAGTGGATGCATTTTGGTGTGATTATATTAAGCACTTTAGTTTGGAAAATGCACCGCTACTTATAAGGTTTATTATCTGCATGACATAATAGTAACTTTAATTATATGTATAGATAAATATGCCTTATTGAAAATAATACATTGTCTAAACTGCAATACTTCATATTCTCACTTGAAGATAAGTTCATAACTTTCATTGCAAATTTCTATGTCAGGTTTGTACTAATATATATATATATGAGTGATAATCATAATTAAATCGGCAGTGACATTGATTTGCAACTACTTGTGCAATACAGATCATGAACATTATGTAGAATTGTTGATTTTCGAAACTGTAACACTTCGCACTGTCACTTAAAAACTCATCGATTACTACGATTGTAATCTGTATGCTATGCGATAGCATTATTTTAAAATTATAGTATAGTGTGACCGTTTACAACTTACAAATCTACTACCCTTGCACACAAACACTACTTATGGCATAATCAACCAAAGAAATCAAAGACTGATTATTATTTGCGATCCCACAATTTAATGTAATGACAGCATTTTACTAGGCATTGATTCTTGATAACCATTTTCTACCAATTTTATAATTTTACAATTATGGAAAATATTTATGTAATGGCTAGCTTATCTCACAGACTTTTCGTCGACAAATTTGCATCAGGAAAAAATCTACACAATAAAAAGTTGCTGAAAATTGTTTTGACGGTGATACGGTAACACATTTTTCTTTCAGAAGACTGTTTTCATGTTTTACACTTTGCTTCTGATAATTATAGACAATACAAACATTGTTTTTGTTTCATAATGACTTTTGTGTGATAAAAATGTTTTCACTAAGCATAGAGCTGTTTGGATAACTATATTCTGGTCATCACAACTCAAGAAGTTTGCTCTAATAATTCACAAACACTCATAAGCACACACTTTAGGGATGTAATTTGTTTACTATATTAGACTGCTACTCCCGTGCAAGTTCAGAATAGCGCACAGTTGTCCGTGTGTTGCAAAACCTAGGGCAAATAAAACACACACAGAGAAGTCACTGTTGCAGCGAATTGCAGCAGTTAATGTCTTAATATAATTTTGTTTCCAAAAACAGACAGGTTGTAATGACTGTGCTAACTAAAAACAGACGGATAACGTCTATCAAATTGAGTACAAAATTAAAGCAAACATCGAAATAGATCAAAACAATAAGGGAACTACAAAGTACTAGTACCACCCATCACCGCGTTCTGACATCAAACTATTATTGCCAAATTAGTATTTGCCGACCTACATATCACTTGTAGGGTGTATTTGTAAATTGGATTTCACCTCCAAGTAACCTATTACACTAAAAGGTAACTGTAAAAATCCACTTAAGTTCAATTTTTTGTTACGATCACAGAAATTCAGTCTAACTTGTAGCGACTTAAGTTGACTAGTCAAGAGTTGACTTCACAATTTATATATACACGAAAATAAGAAGGCTTAAGTAATCATTTACTTCCTTATTCTTTATAAGGATTTTATTCCCTATTATCTTATGATGAATGTTGAGACACATTGTGTTTGAATGATTATCATCCCACTTCATTGTCTCCTGCCCACAATACGAAATAAAAACCTATTACCAAAGATTATTGTTTCTTCTGTTAAATAGAACGGAGCACACCTAAAGGCTAAAAACTCATAACTTTTCAGTGTAAATCAAGGTGTTTTTGAATACCAACTTTGAAGTCTACGACTTTTCTCACGTAAATTGTTTCTAATAATTCAAGTTTCGTCCTGTAACCCTGTAACCGGTTTCTAGAAATGATCATAATCATTCACTCAATAAGATAATAGTGCGCATCAAATTTAGACGCTACAAACCTATTGGTAGTTCAAGAAATCCAAATGACATATCCTCTGGTAGTCTCTCACGTTTTGATTCCACAGCAACACAACAGTTGTTACCATTTGCTAGAGCTGTGGTCGTCGTGACCAGTCTAAATAACAACATAAACTGTATGGCTGAATTAGAGGAGCTTAGCAGAATTCATACTATCCTGTCAGACCTAAAGCCTATACATCACTTATTACGAAAACTGGACGACTTGGACACTTAAAAATGTTAACAGACGGAAACATTTATCAACTTTATGGTTTCTGAAGTTGTCAATCGGCCAAAATCTTAGCATAAAGTAATGATATATAACACACTTGACAGAGTCCCTATACAAAAAGCAAAGATGGTTACCTTAAAAGCTTGTAACGTCAAAGATGTTACTTGCGATTGTGGAGAACTACGTAATAAGGTCAGATAATTCAGTTGTCTAGTACGGTTTCACTTCATGTCAACTTTCGACACTAAACGTCTTATTAGCTTCACAAATAACACCAGGTTCACTACTAGTCTTATGCATACAAGGGTTGTTGCAGAAAAGACGACTTCACAACAAAGGATGGCTAACCATTCCAACCAAACCACGCACAATAACAAAGTCAAAACCTAATCTAGGTTTTTTTACTGTCCGATCAACAACACTTCACTCCTGTGCTTTTTTCAACACTGGACTTTAGACTTAAGAAGAATTCAGAAAGCTTACTGTGTTAATGTGGATATGTCGAAAGCTGTCAAGTCACCAAATTCGTCGAACACTACCACTAGTACTAGTAAACTTAGAAACACCAGCAGCGCCCTTTCAGGATGTTCCTATTCTGAAATTTCAACTCTTGATCTAATTACCAGTGGTCAACCATCAAAAGCTAGCAAAAAAACAGCTAGTCCCGACATGTGCACGCAGAACACCCTGGATTAGTTGATTCAATAGCTCGACAGTTTCTTCAAGCACCTCAATACTGTCAACATTGAATCAATAAAGTCATACAGACCACTAAAAATAGGCAACAGCAAGGCTTACTCAAACCTTCTAAAATTACATTACGCAATATAGACAAATTCTCGCTTGTGATCAACCAAATATAAGATGCGGTCACTCATAGCCAAGACCTAATAATTGTACTTACAAATGCAAGTCTAAAAGCAATACTGAGGAGTTATGCGGAGCTGACAAACTTTCTATACAACGCATTAGATAATGGAGGAAGTATTTTATCTCAAATTTAAACTTCTCTTCAGATGAATGTTGTTATTATTATATTTTGAAATCGCTTACAGAATCCAGGCTAATTTGCAGGCAAGATCAAGGTGATATATAGCAGTTACTTATACTAATACATATATAATGCAGAAATAAGTTCATGAATAAAGGTAAAATATAGGATAAGTGCTATTTGTAAATAATTGATTTACACTGAATAATAAAAGTTGTTTCACAATGATATTTTTGTAACGTCTATTTTGAGCAAGACCTTGGAACGACCATGTAGTACAGGAAATGAGTACCGGTATTTTCATGAAATATTGGTTAGGTTGAATACACGACGATCAACTACTAGGAGATTTAAGTCTCCATAGTCTGTAGTCATGACTGAAGGTAGCAGCGTGTTCGAAAGATGCAATAATTGCGGTGTCTATTAATTCAGAAGTACCTGGAGTATATACAACGCAGTGTATATTGGTAGTTATTTACGTGTACTTTTAGCTATTATAAATCAGATACTACATTAAGAACGTCATTGTTGACCATTTCTACGTTCGTTTCCTTGGATGTGTATACCAAACAATCTTCCTTCTACCTTTTTCAGTGGCCCTGTTGCAACTAAATACAGAATTGTTATTTATGGCAAAGTATGAGTCAGGAACATTAGAGAACGGCCAATTTTCCATCATTAAGGCTTCAGAAGATTTTCGGGGTTTCCAATAGTGTCATTTTATTTAATCAAGATTGAGCAGTGATTTGCATCAGTGTCGGGTGAGACGAATATTGGAACTAATATGAGCTATTAGTGGTTGTTTGTTTAATAACTTTACTACTGTGGGTTAATCTCTTATATTTACTATGACAGTTATCAAATTACTTATTTTCGGCATAAGCGCTAACGTTGTGGGTCGGAAGTTTGCAGCTGCTGTTTACCTCTAGATAGGGGTAACAGATGAGGTTAAGCATTATTTACGGTCATTAGTTTCGTTAAAGTCGACTTAGGAGTAAATAGACGTGGATGTAGCATGAAGGGCCCGGGCCTGTATACACTAAAAGGAGAGGGATGAGCAAAAGCAGATTTAGAGAGAGAATAAATAAGTGGAGGGCTGACACTGTTGTTGGTCTAAGTACCACTTGAGACCACAGGTATTAAGAGTGGAGTGAATAATGGTTCATATTAAAAACGATTAATGAGCTGTAAGTAGGTATCTAGTAGTTGGTATCCGGTGGTGTGCTTGTATTGTTTATCAGTGGGGCGCTGCAAGGCATTCTGAGAAAGCTATGGTACGTTTAAGTACGAAGAAAGTTTATTAGTTTTAGTGCAGACTAGATGACAACTTGAAGTTGTTAATGGGAAGTACAGGACTATTGGTGCAGGTGTAAGGAGTCCATTGAATCTGGTCCATATGTATCTCGTAGGTACGCTGTACGGTTGTTTTATATTGATATTCATTTCTTATCGGCACAGGACCAAAGTATTTTAGATTTGAATAACCACAGTAAGCCTTACTAAGAACTGAGAATTTTGCCTAGTGTGTGCACTATCCTACTTGGCGTACTGCATTTAGGCGCTCCGAGAAAACCTTTGTTAGTGCTCATCTGTAGGCGAATGTGATTCGCGACAAAATATCTCTCATCGTTATTTGATATTACATAAAAAAGTTCGTTAGCACAGCCAAAATCCTTTGCATTGTTGTTGAATTTGTATTTGTAGGCACATTTAGTGTTTGCCGGCCCTAAGCGGCTGCACCTAATGTCTGGATGCTTGTGCGAGAATTCATCTATACTGGATGGTGTGACATTGAAAAACTGAGAAAGCACCTTGCTTTTGTTTATTTCCTGTGAAGCCTGTGACCCTTTATAGATTCGCGTTCTGAGGGAGGATCTGTGTGCTTTAAGGCATTGTTTAAACATAGAATCAGATTGGTCTCGGTCATTCTACATTTAAAAATATGAGCTGGCTATTACTTTGCTAGCTTTTGATGCTTGTCTTCTGTCAGTCAGATCAAAAGTTAGATTCTTAGAGTGAAAGCGTCCTAGAAAAATAGTGCTGATGTTTAAATGTGTGCTGGTACTGACGGGAGTATGCGGGCCAATTTATAACATCTATATCAACACAGCTTTCAAATTTGGCTCACATTAATGCTCAAAAAGGGGATACTTGTCCTTTCGTGTACAACTGCTATTGGACCAATGTGACGGGCAGGAATAGTTAATTGCCCTTCGTCGCAAAGTCATTTTGTTTGTAACTATTAAATGTACTCTGCAAAGCTGACAGAACATAGTATCAATAGTTGATTTGAAATTGAAAAGCAATTAGCAACTGGTTCGCTAACCTTTCCTTCTTAGTTTTTACAGTAGCAAGTAACATACAACATAGTACCGGTTTTACGGTGAGGAGTTTTTTGGGTATATTAAACACGATTGTCTCATGGCACTATTTTCAACGGATTCACAATCTCAGTGGCAATAAGGTTAATAAAAGTTTACGTTTGCTCTCGTATTTTTTTATCTAAGCCGTCTTGTTTAAGTAGAAAGTGAGATATTGGCTCTTAGTCTAACAATACTGTGATTTCTGTTGAGAGTAGATTTAACCAATTTTGTCTAGTCATATAACTCATGTTATCATTTCGATTCATCATGATGTGAAACTAATAAGCAAAAGACCACTAGGGAATATCGTTTATTTTTCGTAAGTTGTTATCAGGTTTCGAGCGCTTAGCTCAGTTGCGTACCATTCTATTATTAAATAATATAATATATATTTTAAAGCTGATAGCAGCGTTAAAACACCGAAAATAAGTGAAATTTAACCAAAGTTAACAATGAAAATCCATATGAAAAAATGAAGATGACTTCTGACTAGCAAGCGTAATCCAGGACGCAAATTTCGTCATATCTGGCACTTGTCAGTTAGATATACCTGCTCACCAACATTGACACATACACCATAATTCAAACTCAGGATAAAACACATGTCCTGGATTTCGCTTTTCAGTTACAAACTGACTCAAATTATACGAGAACGCACATATAGTACCCGAGGCTGACAAGCCTCTGATCATAGCCAATCAGAAAAGAAATCTAAATTCCATAGAATTAAATGTGGAAAAAAGTAACAACAGTCAAAATTTGTTTTTTAAAGTAGTTGTATATATATATGTAGGATCTAAACTGAGGCAGCTTGCATTGAGGAATAACTGTCGAGGTTGCTTAATATACGCGTACTCTTGTCCAGTCGTATTTTAAAACAAATGGTTAATTGAGAAACTATACTTCACTAAGGGGTTAAATATTAATATCAAATAAAGGTTGCTTGGTCTTTTTAACTTACATTGTCAGCAACAATTGATTCCAGAACGACTGAGTGGCAGTTAGTATCACTGTAGGATTCATTAATATTTAGAAGTAAATGTCTAACTGTTTTGTTTTTTTGTTGATTATTTTGGGTTCTGTGAAGTTTGGTAGACAGTGGGAAAGCATATTATAGTTTCTTGACGACGTGTTGTTTATTCACTCTGGTTTTGGGAATAATTGTCAGCGTCGATACTCGATTGAACAAAACTATTCGATCAGTAGAAGAGTTGCAGCAGCATTCTTGACACCAGTAACTGTTTTATAGTGGTAAGTTAGTTTGACTGATTAAAGGCTTGTGTTGATAAATAGTTCTATAGGTCTCTGGTTGTTGGTGAATAATAACTAGTCTTAAGAGGTAATAGTACTATCAACAGTAGATTAGAAAGAAGTCATCGTTCAACAACAAAAATATTATATTAGTCTTCTGAAGCCTTTAGTGGTTTTCCGATTAAGAAAGCAATCAGCGAATCTGACAGTTTCTAGAAACTGGCTCGCGTTTGTCAAAGTCAACGGTTTTAAAAATCGTCAAACTTCTAGTTCTCATAGGAAAACTATGTCTAGGTCTTCTGTGATATGTGGGCCATTGGTTGCCGGTTTGTGGTGAGGGCTATTGACAACAATAATATCGGTGTTATTATGTTGATTATTATGGCTAATAAGTTTGATTCTGGTTTGTCATGGAACTTTGTTTATCGTGATAGCAGGTTGTCGTTACGTAAATTTAAGCCAATGAAAAGTGACGAGATTTCAGTCATTTACCTTATCTTTGTTAAGCAACTTGATAAGCGATTATTAGATTTTTTGACCCAGAAAATCAAACGTTTTTACATAGTTAATAGAAAGGCACACCGATTCTATAAACAGTAATAAAACAAAGTCGTTGAGCATTAAATAGATTACATTACAGGATAACCCTCTTAAAAGCGTGCAGTCTCATCACGTTTAGCCGGAACGGGCTCTGCACAATTAATCATCCTGATCCTACTGTGAAAGTCAAAGTAACAACTAATCAAACAACGATGGCTGAATTAAAATTTGGCGTGGAATGTTATTGTGAGTTGTTGTGAGCGAGCAATTCAACTGTAAAAATGTCTAAAGATATGCCCTACTGAGAATAATATTCTTGAATTGTTAAAATAACTACACAAGGAAACTGTTGGTGAAAACACTGATGTTTTTAGAATGTCTTGCACAGTTATTTGAAATAAATAAAAACACGGTCAGAAAATTTCAGAAAATGTGTTGGATTGCTACACCGTTTGTGATTACGAAAGAATACTTAACGTCTCTAAGCTGATGCCTCACAGCCTCAGTAACCACTGCCTTTTAGATATGGGTCGTCACTTTGAAAGAACTGTGTGTCGTTAATTTTGAAGAAAAATAAAACCAGAAGGACGTGCACAAACTGCGAAAACATTTCTGCAGATATTTTCTACTATTTTCAAAAGTTTGAAAACACTGTGGAGTTTTTATCTCACTGTTTTGCTTATATTAAGCTAGATTAAGTTGAATTAATTTTATTTGTATATGTGAAGCCAAAAAAGCATCTTAGGAGTTCATCATTATTGTAGCGTTTTCTCTAATTAGAATAGAATACAAGAATAATGTTGATCAGTAAATAATCCAGCTTTATCACATTAGCATGACATAAATAATGTATTGGCCGAAATCTCAGCTGCTTAGCTGCATAATCTAGGGGTTCAGGTACGCATCATATCAGGACCTGTGGGTCCAATCGTTAGACGTCTCTCTGGTTCTAAGACCAACGTAACTTGGTCATGTGTCGGGTGCTCTCCAGATAAAAATACCGCTCGTGATTGTTATCAAATGTTAATCGTCTGAAGTTGGCTTACTTGGTTAAGAAGCCTACTAACATAGATGGCTTCGTCGAGTTTGTCACTGACAGTGTCAAGGTTACTAAACTCACGAAGAAGCCTTGATGCCTTTTCAGAATTGGTTCTGCCGCCAAACGCTGAGAAGCGGTTTTGTCTGATGTTTTTATGCCCAACATTATTAGGCGTGGAGACTACGTCTAATCAGTGCAGTCAAAGTGTGACACTAGAACATAGTTTAAATGGCAATGACAACATTTCATTGAGTTATTTGCCTAAGGGTGATACGCTTTGAGATAAAATTTGTTAGCATCGATAATTTTTACACTACTAAATAACTAAGACTCTTACTAAACCCCTCTATCTGTAGGATTGTAAAGAGTGCTTTACGCATGGTTAACCAATTTCGAATGAACACATTTGCCACTGTTTTAGCTGTGATATCGGCTGTTGGAGCCATCAACGGGGAACTTTCAAATCTTTCTAAACATGTAGATAGTTAATTAGAATCGTTTGTGTGTAGTAGGGGTCTTATTAAATCCACGTGTACGTATACAAAGCACGTCTAGCTGAGAGAAAAAAATAAGTGAACTTGTATGTTGAATGACTTCGGCATACTAATATGTTGAGCATTCTCTAGCCCATTTTTGAACGTTCCTCTATAAATTTGGCCACATTTATTTGGTACTCACTAGTCTAGCTAATGCCTTATACTCGGGGTAGATTAACCGTGATAGTTGGGAATCATCATACTTTTCATATTTATATGGTTAAAGGTACAGGCAGTCTTTTTACTTGTATCATAATGGATTTAATTTTCATTTGCCAGCAATGATAGCTTTTTTATTTGCAGACTACAGCTTACAGATAAGCGTAGGTTTCGCAGCACTTAATTGTTTTCCTTCCTTTTACCTAGGGTTTTGAAGTTTATATTTATAAGACCTAGAACTTAGGGCATTAGTTGGCAGTTTACGATTCGTGATAACTACAAAACTCTTGCCTTTAAACATGTGCTGTAAATTTTTATAGGCTAGATGAATCGCTAAAAGTCCTCTACAAAGGTAGAATGCTTAGTTTCCATATGGGCAAGACGCTTTAATAAGAATGAAATTGGTTATCATATGTTACCCACTAGGTGTTTAAAAGTCCTCCTTTTAATTGTCTTGAAGCATCTTTCGTTAATGGTGGTGATGGGATGAACTCTGAATTATTTAGTTCAAATGCCTGCACTTTATCTTCTATTTCTTCAGTGGCTGTGACCGCTTCCAGTGTTAACCTAAAGGCCTTTGGTTTACACCTATATACAATTGTCATAGGTAACACATCACATGCACAACTCGGTTTTAATGGACGATGAAAATTTTCTAACACAAACAAGCTATCAAGTCGTGGTAAGAAACTGAGGCTGAAATAATGCCTGATACCATCTAGCTTTTTACGTAATAATGTAATCCGGTTTACAGTTACTGTGTGACAGATTTCTAAGGTCTTCACTCTAAAAGCACATTCATTCTATTGGACACTCATTTCACTTTTATTTAGTTGTTGTAAAACCGCTCTTACATGATATTTGTGTGGTTCTGAAATAGGGTTAGTAATAAATGAGCCGTCGATATTCGCTTCTGCAAAGAGCATGTTTTAAAGTGGCCTGTTTATGAGTTTTTGGAATGTCTGCACTTAGATACGTAAGACAAATATCATTCACACGAAGTAAAACTGCCTAGAAGATGCAGTGATTGCTGTTTTAGAGACACTTTCCAGGCGACAGGGTTATGCTCTGATCAAATCAATCTTCGCAACTCTCTTAAGGTCGATTAAGAAATCATGTGTCTGAGGTTCTGGGTGTCTCTCTGGGATATTATTGTTGCTAAGAGATCCACAGACTTCTTATAGTCACTAGTCACCTCCATTTTTTTTGAAACTTGTTAGAACGATACAGGCCTGATTAAAGCATGCTCAAAACACGCTCACGAAGCTGTGCTGTGATTGGTCCATTCTTAGCCAATTAGATCCAACGACCAGTCGAAAAGCTTCTAGAATACTCTATACCATTATTTATATAAACCCCAGTGAAATCATTTGCTTGGCTTTTGCCTTCTGCCTTCTGTTATTTTCTCAATACATCTTGCTACATGCTTTACTCTTGTTCTGATTTGGGATCAAGTCGTTGTCGAACCGTAGAATACTAAGTGGGATTAATACATAGTATTATTTGGACTAATAGAGATAACTGTAGGACAATTTAACAGAACTATATACAACAATGAGATCTATTGGTTATCAGATGACCAAATAATACCCAACTGCAAAGTTAAACTAAGCTCTGGTAATTTCCAACCTATCAAGAGCTAACGTCTCCTGTCTTGCAAACACTGAAGCTCGTTTGGACCCAGTATCCAACTCAAGGTTGATCGTTCTATTAGCATAACGATTACTTACTTGTCTTCGACGATTCTTGTTCATAACATTGAAACCGCCTCGACCCTCATGCTACAACGTGTATGTACAGGTTTTTTGCTACCTACATTTCTGAATTTCATACTGTGTACCATTGATTTTACTGAAGCCGTATGCATATAAATTGTTTCATGCCTGACCATCTTTCACACGCTTGTTTGTCTAACGACGTTGTTATACAGTTTAACCCCGAAAGTTTATTAATCACAACCTACTTTCTGTGCAACCGCTTAATCTTGTTATGACCCGGTGTGTTTTCGCTAATCTTTATTGCTAAAATGGTTTGTCTTTGACACCTGGAAATTTATAACCATTACTACTGTAAATATACTTCACCTGCAGTGCATTCTAAACATGTATGCACCATCATTTGAGACATTACTGATCCTAAGGTGAATAGTAAGGTTGTCTAATCAATAGTCCTCGTATTTTATCATTCCTTCTGCTTACAGTGATGTCACCATCGTTAAATGTTGCCAACTCGTTTAGGGTACGTTTATGCATAACGCTTATGTATAACTTTTCTTGTAATTACGAAGCTAATGCAGAGTTTGTTGCCGAATCTGTCACGTGTTTGCTGCGATCCCTAGGATTACGTCGGATAAAATGCAGTGACGATATTATGATGATATCATAACCCCACACTTGTTGGATCAAACTGATTGCGCTCACAAAACTAACGTGTATCTAATTTTAGTAATAAATTACTATCTTTACTGTAACGACTAGTGACAATTGTGAATGTTTGGCTCCAAATGGAATGCTAGAACTGCCTTACGTTTCTGTACGAAGCTAATAGTTCTCTACTAAATGTTCTATGCCCCTATTCGTTATCAAGCAGCCATCTAGAGAATGCCAATAGTTGCCAAGCTGCTTTGGTTGATTTCTAAAGGAGTGAACAGATGAAATGGTCAAATGCATCGAAAGCAGTGTTAATAAGTGCTGGCGGATTTTGATGTGCTACCTTGCGGTACTCCGGCTACCTTATCTTTCGCTACATCCCGGGATTTCTGTGTAGCCACATACATCGTGATCCTCTTTTTATTTTGATGAAGTTAGTCTACAAGATGTTTCTTAAGGAATGCATAATTACACATAAAATGCTAACAAAAGACTGTCAATCTCTTAAAAGTCATTAGTTGTTTAACTCTGGTTGGTTCCAGATACTCCAGAGTGGCCATCACCTTATCGTTTTGGAGGTGGATAACATGAACAATATTCCCCACGAAGTCCAAAGAAGTTATTCTGATTAGGCACTTCTGTAAGTTCTTCAGGATGTCGCACTGCCAGAGTCTTCAGTTTGCTATGTCCAGGTGTTTCGTATATATTTCTTCATCCGTGTTCACCACCAACCAGTCACTACCATATTTATAGACAAAGCAAAGAAGCGAAATGTGTAATCCTCTTTTTTCAATCTGGAGGACATTCAAAGAAATTGCTTGGAGCTGACTGGGGCTGTGGTAGCTCTCTTGGAAATGTCACTTTCGCTACAGCTATCTTACAATGCACTTCTCCTAAAATGATTCCGAAGTTACAGTAACACTCCTATAGTTAGTTGTTAGGTCATGGCAGTTCAGAGTAACTTTGGCGTTGAATAGCCAGAGATACCAATTACAACCATCTTTTTTGATGACCATACACAATGAAGACGAACATGGGCTTTTGAAATGACGGATTATTCACGGGCCCAGCATGTGACCAATTACTCTTTTAAGAAATCACAGTTTTTGGAGCAAATCAGAAAGATTCGGCGAAACAAAGTTTGTCCTAGTGTTGTCGTAAACCAGCCTATTTTACTAAGATCCAAAAGCATGTAATGGACGGACTTGCACTCAGAAAGTGATGTGTACATACTTATTTATTTCACGAGACTTAACGATCGCTAAAAACTAAATCTACTAGACTATCAATCCGTGACCCTGAAACTTAGATTCTACGTAGCAGAATCAAGATTCTGACCAAAAGTAGTCAGTTGAAGCTTTAGTGTTGTACGAACCTTTAGTTTTAACAAGCTTGAACGTTAGATCGATCATGATACATAACACAAATATATGTATATTCAAAGTACGGTGCAAAATAAAGAAAAAGTATATGTATGTAGAATTACTCTATAAAAGCTTTATAGAGAAATAAACACACAAGTACGATCATTTCAAGATCAGGTCTCGCTGATAAGTGAGGTATATTCTGTGCATGACCAATTAACGCCTGCTTTCTAGCCAGAGTAGCTTCTAACAATTCTACCCACACGTAAGAATAGGTGAAACTCAGATGGCTGCAGAAAATGGAAAAGTTATATTTTACCGTGAGTAGAGACTGAACTCCATTACAACCTCGATGCTGACTGGTTAGAGCTGGAGTTGCTTCTAAAGATGCATCGTATCGTGGTCTGGGGTTGATGCTTGACCGAGTGCCTTGAGCTAGTCGCATCAACCAAATAAACCTGGTCAACTTCATTGTTGATTCAACAAAACAATTTATTTACTGAGTTATGTATCGCTACACACTTAGCATAATACATAAGCGTTATATGGCTGATATAGCTTCGATGTATCATATAGTTCACAACTCTTTGTATCGGCTATTGTTGTTTAAGTTACCAACAATTATCCGCCATTTTGGTTGGCGTCCAAATTTCGTGAGATGGCTAGGACAAAGCAGACGGCGAGGAAATCGACGGGTGGTAAGGCACCAAGGAAACAGTTAGCAACAAAAGCTGCCCGGAAATCAGCTCCATCAACGGGTGGTGTGAAGAAGCCTCATCGCTACCGCCCAGGGACTGTTGCTCTGCGTGAGATTCGTCGTTATCAGAAGTCCACCGAGCTGTTGATCCGAAAGTTGCCGTTTCAAAGATTAGTCCGAGAGATAGCACAAGATTTCAAGACTGACTTACGTTTTCAAAGCGCTGCGGTTGGTGCTCTTCAGGAGGCAAGCGAAGCTTATCTAGTTGGTTTGTTCGAAGATACAAATCTTTGTGCGATTCATGCCAAGCGAGTTACTATTATGCCAAAGGATATCCAGTTGGCTCGTCGTATTCGAGGAGAAAGGGCTTAACATTTAATTCTAATAAATATCAATTTACATTCTTAAATGTTCTTTTTGTAAAATTGTGATCAGGTGTCCGTAGTGTGTTGCTGCATCGGGTTATCTGGGGATTCGTTACTCCTTGATGTCCTATGTCAAAGCATGGGTTTCGCCTGCAGACGAGCGTGTAAACCGGGTGAGTTTGTCCTAGATGTCTTTGTTAAGTGCTGGGTGTCGGTACTTCAATCTGTGAGCCCGGCAAGTTTTCTTTGTAATTTCATTTTAGCTGCATTTCAAATAAATCGTCCCTTAAGATTTTTAGCGTGTAAAATTAGTTAGCATACTAGTCTTCGTTAGTAACCCCGTAGTACTTATCGTTCCTGCGTTGAGAGGTGGGGTTTCATTTTAGCGTGAAGTATCACCTCGCTGCCACGTTCTTTTGGCAACGTGGGGTGCCAGCAGTGCCATTACATGATCCCGGGATGTTGGTAGGTGCTACTATCTCGAAGGCCCGCCACTTTGCGAATAACCTGGGATACTCGGTGTGATATCAACGCCTGTAGAAGCTTTACAACTTGTATGCGTTAGAATGAGTTAAATCAAGCAACTACAAGACTGGTACTGTGATTTGCTTGCGATAGATCACAGTTAACTCAGTCAGCGCATAACGCGTCCATCAATATATAACCGCGGGGAATACGATACCTCGATCCATAGGTCACCAGATTATGGTTAATGCGTCGGCGTAGTACGCAAATAAACAGCGATCCGGGTATTGCTACCGGTTAGTGGTTTGTTCGGTGTGACACGCCAGTACTCTTGCTAAATTCTATAGGGTATAAGAGTGACGGGCTTGGCGCTCAGTAATTGGGATAGTTGCAACCCGTCAGTGACCTCATGAGTTACCGTGTGACAGTAGGACTATGTCAGCAGCAAATATCGACGGTCCTAGTCGTCAGAATCCCACCATATTCCTGTGGCGAGTTGAGCTCTGTTTGACAAGGTGTTTTGACCAGGTTGGACGATCTCATTACCATGCTTAGGATTAAATTAACCACCTTTAAAACCTGGGTGTCGTAGTAACGATCTAGAGTTACACAAGCAGCCCTTCGTTATTCGTTTAATATAATTTGGTATACACGTAGTAACAGGACAGACCTGGCATTCTTCTCGGTTATCCCGGCTTGTGTCAAAGTACCCTTTGCAGGAGAGTATTCCGGATGTCTTATCAGCAAGGGTATATAGAGGCAGGATGTCGCAATACGCAAGTGGGTACTAGTTGGAACATGGGTTTGCTATCTTACACCAGCCTGGCGTTTAAGAGGTTAGTAGGTAAGATTGTCCAAGTCAGTACTAATGAATGTGAGGCTATGCACTAAGCATCTCACTCAAGGTTCGACGTAATGGTGGGCACCGATACTAGCGATGTGATTGGACAGTTCTTGGCCACCGCTAAGGGGTAGTAAGCAGAGATATTCATCGAAGAGCAATAGACTTGTGGGCTTCATGCTCTTATTGGTCCCAGTAATGCCGCACTATTGTATTTAGAATTCACACTAACGGTTACATATAAGCACTACAGTATGCTTAATATGAAGGCCACTAAACACAAGGATATAGTAGCAAGATGCGCAAGTGCCAACATAAATACACAGAAGATAGCTTATAAAACTCCTAAATACAGTTTATGCATTTCAAGATAAATTGAAGTAAACGTAATCCAACATCATCGAACATGCTAACATTATGAAAATGCATTCTTCAGTTCATAGTTAACTGGACTGATGCGGTTACTAAATCATGCATTTGTTCATATAGGCGGGTGAACATACTTCGAACTGAGACACCAAGATCATACAAAGAAGAATATTCCACAAAACTGTCCACTAGTTTTTACAATAACCACGCGGTTATCTTTAAAATGATAAACGTAAGACGAACACAAAAACAGATTGACAAAACAGACATAAATGGAGAGTCTCTGTATCTCATTACTTCTCGTTGGAAAGTCAAAATAAGAAGACTAGTCTTGTAAACGCAACGTAAAACTATGAAAGAGCAAAACGTGAACACCCCACAATTTATAGATGATGTAACGTAAGTCGGTATATAGCAGTAGAAAACGATCACTAGGAACATAGCGTCCACAGTGCAAGCGAAAGGTATGGCCTGCATATGCATTGTATAAATATGTCGAATGGGTTAACTAAATTAGCGATTAAGGTGTGACGCGAATTGAATAACGAACAGTCTGTGTATAAAACTATTGTAAACGCAATTATCCAACAGTAACGATTAGGTACACAATAGATTTAGTGTTTAAAAGCCAGGGAAGTATACATATACAGTAAACAAATAACCACCGAAAAGACGAAAACAGTGATCTCGACAGAGAATTTGTAAGCTTTACTGTAACCAAAATAAATTCATTAATATTATCCACTTTTTCACTATCATTATTAGTAAATCTATAATACAACAAACGGATGACGATTATTCAAAATGTGGAATTTTCTGGTGGTTGAGCAAGTCGTGAATTTTCTGAGGCACACATTTTTTTACGGACATCAAGTAGAACATGACGTATACAATATCCGCGAGTCCAGTTAGATAGTGTTGCGAACATTCGAGGGTCAACCTAAAAAATGAAATGTAAGGGTAAAAGTATAATCAGATCTTAATGGGATTGTCATTGAACAGTAACTATCACAGGAAGAAACTGCAAGTTGTGGTAATAATCTTGTAGTTAGATATAACTTATACCTGTTAATTGTGTCAATCCGCTGAAAATACATACATGATTTTAAAACTCTGCAAATGGTATATAATTAAGCAAGCTGAGTTTTTATAATAATCAAATTAACAGGATATGGTTCTCGGTAATGTTAGGTTCTCTAAGCTGAATGGTTTGATTGAAGTTTCGTTGTCGCCACCATATACCATCAACGGCGCTTATTTCTGATAAAAATTACTATTTTGACTATTCCATAAGTAGTGAGTAAGCTTGTCTTGGCAAAACCATTCTCAACTGGTTATTTTTATGAATCCTCTTGTTTCAATTAGTTTTGCTGACCTCTGACAGTGTGGTTAATTGTCGTCTATCGTATGGGTTGGTAGACCAAACCTATGATGACATGCCTGTTGATTGGCACTTAGTACGAATAACGTGCATATAAAGACTTGAAACTTCTTCGGTGTAGAATCTCGACAACTTTTCAACCAATCCGGTGTCTTCACTGCACACACTCATTGATGTAACATAGCACATTGATTTCTTCACTATTATCTGTATCCATGGGTACGTAAGAAAAACGTTTACTTTGTTCAGTATAGTTTTTCTGGCAGTTGATGCAATTCAATTTTTAGATGGCATTGTATTCGACTTCCTGTGCAGTCGTTTTACAGCCTGTATACAACGAAGCGTTGGCATGTGATTGACATTGATTTCAGTGGGTCGAATCTCTGTGGTGATTCATGAAATGTGCTTCATATATGGTAGGATGTTTGAATTCTGTCATCCGCAAGTTGGGTTTGAGACTGTTTCAATTTGCTAGACATATTTTAATGAAGTTTTGCGTACAGCTCCTTTCAGGAGATTGACACGAACTAAGTTTCGTCAACGTTTGGCGTACTGATAGTGATGCAGTGAGTTTTCACTGCTCTGAACAGTATCTATGCACAACTTATTTTGTACTCCGTTGACATTTAGGATTTAATCCATATAGTTTGGTTCCCAGTACACTTAACTTCAAAAATCCTATCTGTTCTGCTGAATATGATACCCACCAACGGGGTTTTCTATTTCTTGGTACTCTATTAGTAAATTTCGTGTAATCGAGTATTTTGGTTATGAGTGATTTAAGGTTCGTTTCTTTCTAGGGTAGAAAATGTATCATTTATACAGCGTGTCGAAGTCACTTTATCGGTAATCAGTTCCTTTGAAATGTCCATACTTTTGAGAAATCATTCTAAAACGTAGATGTGTGAGCTCAATGGACTGAAGCAATTGCATTTTTATATCAAGAATTGTTTGGATTTTTACCTTGACTCTATAGGGGCCTCGAACTAGGATAAAGAAAAAAACCTGCTACACGGCTGCTACTAGTTGAGAAACTTGATATAACTCAGAAACGATATGTGCCATGCAAGCTAGCCTTTACCAACGTTCGCACACTGATGACTTGGAACGTATTGGATAATGATGAAACAGAAATTGTACATCAAACACTAACAAACTTAAGTTTTACAGTTAGGAAGATAGAATAATCGGAATAATTTGACAACTAATAACCTTCAACGGCTTAGATATTGTCGAGACCAGCAATAAAGGATTAGAGAATAACGAAAAATTTGACGAATTATGTACAGTTACGGTTGCAGATTCCAAACGGTGATTGTGATGAAGTTAGACAGAATACTTTATGGAGTTCCGATGATATAAGCTTACTGGTAACGCCAACAATGAGAAAGTAGTTGGTTTGACAAGGTTTGAGAGAAAACTAACAAATAAATTATACGAGAAACCAATATCTAGAGTACAAGAATATATGCAAAATAGGTGAAATAATAAGGGGAATACAGATAAAAGACATTAGGTTTCCAAACAACTCCATATCAAGGTCACCAATGGCTAGAGACCTTGAACGACATGGCTCAGAATCGTTTGCAATGGCGCAGGTGCATCCACACTTTGTGTTCTCTCAAAATCTAACCTTCCGAATTCTCTATCTTTCTCCTTTCAAATTTATCTCACTGAATTATACTTTTCGAATCATATCTTCGCTCCCTAATTTTCTGCATTACTGCTAATACTTCTATTATCGTTATCACTCTTGGATTTGAACTGACAGTTGCGTCTCTGTGCTGATGTGGTATGGCGACCTGAACTGCTGTACGTACGTACGAAGTTCTGTGTTGTATCTGTCGCGTATCAAGGTCTTACTTTAGTGCAAAAACTAAACTTGATATATATATATATATATATATATATATATATATATATATATATATATATATATGGTTACTTACCTCGCCAGTGTATTCATTAACTCCATGCATGCGTATTTTAGTGACAAACCTAAGTGAAATAAAAAAGAACTATGATTGTAATGCAGAATCTAACTTTAAGTGTACATTTTACCGCACTAAGCCTGCTACAATGTATTCACGGAACGGAGTCATTTTAGTGGTTACACAATAAGAATCAATGAATGCTAGCTTACCTAATTGTAGGAGGTGTATCTGGATACTTTGGCCCACACTCGATCCTCAAGTCGTAAATACGATTTTCAAAAGGAGTTCGAGTGGGGCCTAGAATCATTCCGTTCCATTTAGTAAGTGTTGCATCACCCATATTTTCTAACCCCCAACTAATACTTCCTTCTTGAGATCCCTTCTGTCCTTGCTCAAGCTCATCAAGAAGATAGAAATTTCGAGGGACATAAACTGTAAATACAATGTGAAAATCATCGTTGATGTAGAGAATAACTGGACATATGAAGTAACTCAAAAACCAATGTGCATGCAAATTATGAATGAAACGTGAAATTGATCAAAATTATTAAATACAATTCATTGAGTTTTGTTATTGCAAAAACTTAATGAGCTCATAACGGAATTCACATTTACGCATGTTTTAATGTGTGGACAATCTACGTAAACTTACGCCTCAATACAAGTATTTTAAGGGCAACAATCGAATAATTTCTGTCAATAATCTGGTTGATTTGATTTACCGCTTTCATAAAGTTATATTGAAAAAAATGTTGAGGTAGAACCTCGTACAAAATTGCTGTTTCAAGCTATAATACTTTACTACAGCATTTGGAGATAAAAAGAAACACAACAGAAAACAGTAAGGTAGACAATAGGTTGTGTTGTGATGAATGCATTTAGAGTATCGCAAACCATTACCGTTCACTGTGTAGATTTCAACCCGACAGTCTACACCATCGCAAATGACTTCGACCAAAATTCACTGTTCTCACAGACTATAGCTACATCTGAGTATTCGTTAACAGGGGCGATCATCGGCTTTTAATGATAAATTAATAACGCTCAATTTGTACGGCTTCGCTTAACTAGTATTTTTTAATCGATGTTTACAGTAGCTTTCTCTGAAACTAACCATACACTTGTTAGTGGTTATTAAAGTAAACCATAACTCAATTTGCTTTACAGGTACATCAAGAACACAAATTTGCTAAAGCATATAGTATTTCAAATATATCCCATAATATATACTAGTAAGTTTTCTCTCAACAATATAATATGACATGTTATCTAAAAAATTAGGTTGAAAGATCTTTGCTTAATCATGAAATGCTAAATATGTAGGACATCAGAATTATGGTCTTTTAAGAGGTTCGGATATTTAATGACTGAATTCGGTTAAGCAAGTTTAATGTTAACAATCACACAGTAAGCTTGATGTTACTAAATAAGCAATAGGAGAAAGTGGGTGTTTACGCAGTTGTGGGTCCGCGTGGTAACCGCTAACAATGGCTAGATGTAGGGTGTCATGGCTCAGAATCAGTCAGATTGGTGTATTTACTTAAAGTAACGAAGTAACAACTTACTACGAAGTATTTAAGAGGCAAAACAAACTAGTAAGGCTTTAAAGCTAAACTAGATAGAGCATAGTAAATTTGCAAGATAGTAGGGCAATAAGATTTTACGTTACATATTCATCCACCATGGTTGAAACTTAATGATAAAGGTGACATCAATGTGACTGACTGGATAAGGAGTATATGAGAAGTAATTTAACACCACTGATGCCAACCACGAAACCTTTGTTATTCGATTAACTGGAGAACATCCTAAACTTAAATCGTAAATTATCCAACTCACACTGACGAAACTACTTAACTTAAAAGATTATAGCTCTGGAGAACGTTATTACACAAAAATACGAACGAAATTTGACGCAGCGGCATCGATAATCAATGATGCCATCGACTGAAAAGCCAGGAGCCGGTGCAGCTATGACATAAAGAGACTAACGCTACAAAACCAAAAACATTGTAAACAATAAATAAACATTGAGACTTATGTACAAGACTCCTTTCCAGAACGACGGCTGTTCGACACCTGTTTCTACGCAATCGCTTTACCAGGGTCAACAGCAAGAAATCCACTTATTAAGACAGAAATACCAACTTTGAGATTTGCTGAAAGAACTAGTAACTTAAGATTGTAGCCTGTAATTATAGGCTAAAGTAGTCTGTATTAACAATTAAATGACATTTTAACACACTGGGGATTATTTTAACCAACTTATTATCATAAAATTAGGAAGCAAACCTTTCGCATCTTTCATATCGTTTTTTGGTGCTGCCATTATAGTCTGGAAATATACCACAGGTCCCGCCACGGTGGACTTAACTTTTACAACCGAACCAATGAGGAACGAGGAAAACATTTCAAGGTCAAAGCGGATACCTAAAAGTACTATGTTGCCGACAGAGCGTGTTGTAAGTCTCAATATCGATAAAAAAAACCTCTCTATTCGTTTGTAAACTATAGGATTGTTGAAAAATAGTAAATTATGAATGTGGAAAGAAAATGGAAGTTTTTCATACTCAAGGAAAAGAAGTTGGACATTGCTTTCGTTGTACGGATTGGTGCCAAGCCCATCAAAACAGATTTCCTTTATGCTAGCTCTAGACTTATACTAAAACAAAACATCGTTTTGATTATCGAATAGGTTATTGAGACTAAAGTAACGTTGGCTGCTCCACTCACAGATGTTTCTGAAAAGGCCGCAGTTCAGTGGTATTGAAGTGTACACGGGTAACTGACCAAGTTACGCTTCTTGTACAACCAGAGCTACTTCTAACAGTTGAACCCATTCTGACAAGTGAGAATACATTAGAAGGCAATGAAGGATTCAAGAAAAGTTATATTTGATCGTCAATAGAGCTTCACTGGGATAACAACGTGTAGGCTGGCAAACTAGACAGAGAGATGCTATCCACGGTGCGTCATGTCGTGATATGGCGGTGTAGCGTAACCGAGCGCATTCAACTAGTCATGTCCGCTGATACAAACGTGATCAGCATCAATATTGAAAGCCTATGCAACAATTCATCTTGATGATTATTTACCGTTACAGCTCACTCCCCTCCTAGTGTGTTCGTAAGGACCCTAAGACGTACCTGGTAGAGAATAAAACTCAATGCGTTAGATATTGGTAAACGTTCCTTTGATGGCTTGCGATGTTGTGCAGCTTTCGGACGTTAGTTCCTACGTTATTGTGTCGTTGTATATAATATTTGTGCATAATAAACACTTTTTACTTCCACGTTCTGTTCGTTTCCAGACCGCCTGGAAGTCAAAACGAAAAAATAAAATTTAAATCTGTGCATTTTTTATACGAAAAATTAATTGTTAGTTTGATGTGTCTATGAAATCGTGTTGAACACCGACTACAAATAATAAAAAGCTTTTTTTGAAAATGAAAATTTATAAAATGCATAACGTAAATTTTAAAATAGTAATGGTTTTATCGATTTTTGCTTATTTAATTATTTTCGTTAGTTATAATTTTTAAAGACAACAAAAATATTGTTATACGTACGTAGCTAGTAGAAATAGGGCGAAAATTAGTAGACATAGTATTCGTTTGGGTGTCTTGTAAATTTAACATTTCTACCTGAACGCATCGCACTCGTCGTCATGGAGCTCTTCGATATTTCCACTTGCGTGTTAGTCGTTGCTTGAGGCGTAGTGACTTCGTTCATGTCAAGTTTTGCGAGTGTCGTGGCAGATTCGACACTAAAAGGTTTACCTTCCAGGTAGGCTGCTTTGAGGCGGTCAATGCTGACGTTATACTCGTGGCCATTCTTGTCAATCGTATGGTACTTTGTTTCTCGTTAAAGAACCTTGTATGGCAATTTGTAAGTTGCGTCGAGAGGTCGACGTACAGCATCACGACGTACGAAAACATGTGTTTTATATATTAAGGCAGGTTAGATAAAGGTGTCTGTCGATCGTTGTCGAGTTTGGACTAGCTTCACTGAACGCATAGCATTTGTAAGCCGGTTCAGGTAAGAATTCATATCCAGGTTTGCCGAAGTGGAAGCGGTTTCCACAAACTCACCTGGTAGTCGAAGAGTCGTTCCGTAGACTAATTCGGCAACACTGCATCCAACATTTTCCTTCATCGTGCTGCGAATCCCGAATTACACTGATGGTAAAGCGCCGATCCACTGAGGAATGTTTGTAGCTGAAAGTGATGCTTTCAGTAATCGATGAAATCTTTCTACCAAACCGTTAGATTGTGGGTGGTAGGCAGTCGTCATGAAACGCGTAGTTCCAAAAAGTTTGTTTAGAGCGTGTAACAATCTAGATTCAAACTGACGTACACGGTCCGTTGTTACTGAAGATAAACAACCAAAGTTGGCTACCAATCGTTCGACGAAAGCGCGAGCAATCGTTTCACTAGTGATGTCTTCGAGTGGAATCGCTTCTGGCCAGCGTGTAAATCGGTTCACACATGTCAGAAGATAAGAAAATCTATTTGATTCTAGTAAAGGTTCTACCAAATCAAGGTGAACGTGGTAAATTGGGTTTCAGGGGCTAAGAAAGTACCTAGGGGGAATTTATTATGCTGAATTACTTTGTTTTTCTTCCAGGCCATGCAGTCGCGAGCCCGTTTCTTGATATCCTTATTCATCTTCGGCCAGTAGAATTCCTCAGTTATCGGTTTACTCATAGCACAAACTCCAGGATGAGAAAGGATGTGCAATGTGTTGAAGATGGTTTGTCGATAACTTTTGGGGCTACTGGACGGGCTATACCTGTACAAGAATCACAAATTAAAGTGTTCTTACATTGTTTAATCGTTTTTGTTTATGGTTGGAGCGTTGTTGCGGCTAACTCGTGATGAAAATCAATGTTTTTTTTATAAAATCGATCTAGTTCAACAAGGTCGATTATTTGGATACAATTCAAGGAGTGTATTCTCGACAAGGCGTTAGCAACTACATTCTTAGCTCCCGATATATGTCATATATCAGTAGAGAATTAAGAAATATAGTCTAGATGACGCGATTTTCGTGAAGAGTATTTATCTGAAGATGACTGGATCGAAAACGTTAGTGGTTTATGGTCAGTGAATATTGTAAATTCCCGGTCTCCGATGGAATGTTGAAATTGTCGTACAGCACAGTACATGGCTAGTAGTTCACGTACAGAAGTGCCGTATTTCTATTCAATGTCATATAATCGTCTTTGAGAAGGATGCTAAAGGTTTCCAAGCTTGGCCAAACCATTGTTGCAGAACTGCGCCAGTAGCTGAGTCGGAAGCGTCAACCGCAATGCTGACGGGAGCTTCAGTATTGTAGTGTGCCAGCATAATTGCATTGTCTATTGCTTCTTTATTTGCACCGAAGTCTTTCCTAGATTCGGTGTCCATTGTGACCACCTTTTTATTCTCACGAAGTTGATTTGTTAGTGGTTTTCACAATAGTTGCACAGTTGGGGATAAATCGTCTGCAGAAACTTACCAGCCCGTTGAAAGCTCGTAACTGCTTAGTAATGGTTATTTCCGGATACTCCATAATAGTTGTCACCATGTGTTATTGAGGCTCTATACCATTAGCATCAAAAGTATGACTTAGGAAGTCAAACGACGTTATTGTGGCGAGTTCTGGTGATCTCCAGAATTCAATCAGCAGATAAAGCTAGTTCATCTACTGTGTTGTTGTTAAATGTTACCAATACTGCTTGCACTCATTGTGGCAGTTTTGACAGAAAGAGTTGATGGAAGAGACCTTTTTCAAAAGTGATTTGACCAATTACCTCTTTCATACGCGATAACATTGCCGTCGCTGAACCGCTGCCAAGCTCAATGGTGTGAAAAAACGCGTCAAGATGTTATCTGTCTGACAAGTCTCCACGTTTGAGTAATGGTCTTTTGAGCTGTTTGTAAAGTTCTAGGCGGTCGGGACTGAAAAATGAAGGGGTGACATGCGTGTTTAATTCAAGCAGAAGTTAACTTACAACCGCCGGAAATTGGACGCGAGGATCTTTCACGCAGTGGTTTTAAAATTCTGCTTTTGCGTAGTAAAACCAAGCTTCTACATTATTTGCCAAAATACTAATGAGCTGAAAGCTCGGGTTTTAACCCGAATTAGCTTAGAAGTCTGATTGTACATCATAAAAATTGTTATGTATGCAAATACAAAGATACTCTGAAAAATATGCGGGAAAAAATAATAAAAAAACATTAATACTCTGTTAGAAACTATAAAAAGGAACGAACTCATAGTAATGGTCATGTACAGATCACATCGGGCTCACCAATTAAGTGTACCTGGGTATATGACCAACTAACGCTTGTCGTACAGCCAGAGCCACTTCGATCCATTGGACCCACCTTTACGAATGAGAAGAAGTCAGATGGCACTAAAGGATAGAAGGGGAATTTTATTTGGTAGCGAACAGAGTTTTAATGGGATTGCAATGTCTAGGCTGACAAACTAGAGAGAGATGCTACCCACAGTTGTTTGAGTCGTGATTTGGTGGTGGTGCGTGACCGTTGGCCACTAACTAGTTATGTCCGCTAAAACAAACATGGTCAGCACCAATGTCGAGAGCCTATGCAACTATTTATTTTGGGAATTATTCACCGCTACAGTATGATTGCTGCCGTGACATATGTTCCAATATACTAATTTCCTCACAAATTCAACATAATGGACCAGGATGAGTCCTTAAAATCGTCGAAGCATTGGTCCGCAAACGAAAGTATTATAGAGGACAGCAGGTTAACTCTTCGCAATATGAGATAAAGGATTAAACAAAAGACAGTGCATAAGGCCACCTGATAGATTAGCTACTAACCTTACCAATCTAGTAGAAAAAGACATCTAAGACGGCTTAAGCGCTCAAACGCCTAGAACACTCATTGTCGCAAGTTCAGATGACAGAAAACAAATAGACAGGAAACCTTATTTCAGTAACATAGTAAATTTATAGTTTTATGAAACAACAAAATTAGTATTATAATCCATCCAATACGAACTAAGAAGTTTCGACTGTTATTCAATCAGAATGCGCAGCTTCGAGATTATAAAAAACTTTGTCAACCAGTGATTGATTGGAATGTTTCTGGACTCTTCGAAGCTAATAAGCAGGCCAACAGCTAAGAAACTTTGTTTCTATATCTCGACCCATTGACGGCCAGTACGCAAAACTCCGAGCTAGTGATTTCATCTTACTATTTCCCTGATGCCTGCCGTAAAATTGGATATAGACTTAGTGTCGAATAATTATGGGGCCAAATATGATACATGAATTAAAAATTGTCAAGGTGCCCTGCCGACGGAAGAATTGTTAAAGTTTGTGGTGAAATTAAGACGTTGGCCTTTCATTAAGTATATGACGGCTAACGATTTTCGTTGTACTGTTTCTTTCACTAGCTTCCTTGATGGCCTGGCGGTTAGCCAACTGCATCTGTTAACACTATGTGAACTTCTGTCTCAGCCTCTATGTTAGTCACGAGAACCTTCTCTTCTTGTTGTGTTCGGTAGCTGATTAATCTTGAGAAGACATCTGCCAGAAGAAAATCGTTTGTCAGTTAGCAATTTTTCTCAAAATCGTAACCAAGCAGCTTAGCGGACGATTATTGCAGATGGTTAGCTGTATGAGCAAAAATGCCAATTTTGAATTCGTAGAGTACTAGCAGTGGTTTGTTGTCTGTCAATGATGTAAATGGTCGGTCAATTGGCATCATGTGAGACCTTTTATCGCAAGGATAATGGCAAGGGCTTTCTTCCCTATCTGACCATATTTCCGATCTGTTGTTAGTAATCGTGCAGCATGGAAAATCGCTTACTCAGATCCATCTGGGTAAACATGTACAATCGGCACACCAATTTTGTAGCTTAATGAATTCGCTGCAACTATAGTGGGGCTGAGTCATAGTGTGTTAAAAGCTAGTTTGACGACAGAAATTGTTTTATTTCCATAAACGCTTCTTGGTAATACACCTGACCAGCCCAACTTTACATTTTTCGACAGCCGACAGTTCAGTGAAGCTCGCAAGCGGTGAAGCTCTGAAAGAAATGCACCATAATGACTGATAGTGTTCAAGAAGGATCGTAGGGTCGGAACGTCTGTTGATGGTGAAATCGTTTTATTAGCTTCAATTTTTTCTGAATAAGGTCTTACAACGTTTTCATTCACTATACATTTCAAGCAACGTATTTGCTGAAGATGAAAATTGAACTTCTCAGCATGCAGTCGGAACACGAATTTTCTAATTCATGTGAACACTTAATCCAGCTTCTTTTATAAATCGGCCTGATCCTCACATATTATGACAATTTTACCCAAAATAAGCAGCAGTACCGAAAAGATCTTGTAGCATTGCATCCATGACACACGCTTCATGTTTACTTATCTTTATATGTAATATTGTTCGTTGACTTTTATACATAATGTGTACGTTTTTAGTAGGTCATGACCAGTAGACTGAAAATTAATTACCTAATGTTTAAATATTAGTTGACCTAAGTAAAGAAGCATTATAAATCCTAGTAAGTTCATTTTGCGCGTATATGGCTAACATTGTCCAGGGTTGCCCTTCTGGTGTATTCTGAGTCTGTATTTGTATTGTTATAACCCGAAATACATTTTCACATTCCATAGGTAAACCAAACTAATGAATTACTTGTAGTTTATTTCTAAGTAATTATATGATGGATATAAAGTAGTCGTATTACACTTTTGGCATGTGGCATCGGATTCACAATACAACAGATATATACTGCGAAAAGTATATTATTTCCAGTGTTGCAGCGGCACCTGCAGTTAGGCATCTTTTCCACTTTATTACAGCTAAATTTCTCCCTTTTTTCCTTTGTGACTGGCGGACGTCTTTTTTTATCGCAGACAAATTTCCTAAAACCTTTTGAGCCCGTTATTTCGCCTACAGTTTAATAACAACGATCTACTAACTTTAGCAAATAAGTACTTTAATCTAATAATGCAACTTATAAAAACATTGCACAAAGAGAAAGCTTATTTAACAATAAAGTTAATGTGATGTAAATGTAACTACCATCAGATGGATTTTTTTCATCTTAACTTACTTTGGGTTGTTGTTCATGCAGTCGTAAATTTTAAAAGCTATAATGTTTTAGTTATTTTAATGAAGTGAATTAAGCAAAGGTTTACCTGCGAATAATCTATAAAAACTCACATTTGTTTGGTTGACGCTAGACGATTGTTTTGCCGCTGCCCAAAGCTCACATTAAAAGCGTACACATTAAAGAGTAAATCACAACAATAAATATATAGAAGATTTTGAAAATGTGGCAAATAAAAACGTATAATTGCTTTTTTTCTATCCTTTTGTTTGTTTATTTGAACCCTAAGATCATGAAAGTACGACTTTGCTGGTTAGAAAATTTTATCAACCACTTCCTTTACTTCCTACAAAAGTCTGACAAACTCTTATATTATCGTAGCTTGAAAGCAACTCGATAGGCTACACAATCTTGCACTTTAATAATTTATAAAATTAAAAGTTAGAATTTGGAGATTTTTGGTCGTTTTAAAAGTCATGTATAATGCCCGTACGTCAGGTGTCATTTCGTAGTGCACTATTGACTTTAAAGTTGATAAGATGTTAATCAAATGTTTTGTCACGAACTGTGTTCTTTTCTAAGTTTAAGTCAACACAACATACGATTACATCTCTGAAATGTTCGTCTGTCAAGGCACAGTCGAAAAGCGTCAAATTTCCTCGGTCATTAAGAGAAAATCGAAATGGTATTTGTCTTTCAAGATGCTCATTGACTTGCCACTCCATTTCGTTGTTTGACTTGATACAATAGGTTGAAAAACGATTTTAGTATCACTATCAGTTGCATCTAGAAATGACAACTCTACAGAAAGCTTCTCACTGTTCATGTTGCTAAAACATTTCATCACAGCCCTCATATCTGGCAGCAATTCTTGTTCACCAGTTTATAATGATGAAGGGGAAAACACCATTGTCTGTTTGGATATGCTACGAATTAATCAGTTCCAGCATGAGTGTACAAATTTTGCAATAGGTGCGAGGGGACTACTAGTAATGATGCTTACTTGAGGAAACTTTAGTGGGATGCAATCGGACTGTACATCTTAGTGCCCAGATGACGTCGTGCTACCAATAAAATGCGCCTGATGTACGATAAAATAACGCTTTTCGTTTAGCAGAGTAATTTCTAAGCATTAAGTCCGTGAATAAAAACAATTCAGTAGGCAGTAAGAAATATAGAAGAATCTATATTTGATTGAGTAGAGCGTCATTAGTATAGCACCGTTAAGGCTGACTAACGAGAGAGCAAGTCGCTTCCTTACAACGTGTCATGATCTGGCGATAGTATATGATTCAGGGCCTTCAACTAGTTATGTTCTCTAAAACAAACATTGTCGCATCAGTGAGAAGAGGTTATGCAATTATTCCTTGATAAAATAACTTATCGCTACAGCTCACTTTCCTCTTGAAAAGCTTGTAAGGACAATAAGATGAACCAGCCAAAAAATCAAATCCAATGCGTTAGACATTAGTAGACGTTCTTTTAATTAAGTGAAATGTTATGCAGCTTTAGGACGATTGCGCATACACTATGGTGTCGTTGGATATATATATCTTGTTGCAAAAAGGTTATTTAATTTATGCAGCCTTGAAAACTAAAACAATTTATAATATGTGCATTTTCAAAAAGAAATCAATTCAGCAATTCAATGTGGTTGCAAAAGCATACGAAATATTGAAAACGCCCGTCAAGGAGTTCAAGCATATTGGCGCTATTTAACATTATTTATTAATCAAATTGTTGTTCATTGCTGAAACACATAAAACGCATGTAGAGATGATAAAGGCACCCAAAAAGTGAAAAAGATAGAAAACACACGTTCAGAAAAACATTGAAAAATGAACATACTCACAATTATGAAAGCGTTTTAATCACTAAAAAGCCATAAAAAATGATTCTATAATAAAAGATGCTAAATAAAAAAAAGTGAAGTGAAAAACATTGGAAAACAAATAAGTAAAAAATATGTTGAATTAAAACTTTGAAAAAAGACAAAAGAATAAAGAAAGAAAATATAAAATGAAATGATACAGATAAATATAAAAAATTATTAAACCACACAAAGAAAAAAATTACAAAAATATAAGAAAACAGAACAAAAGGACGAAAGAAAAGACACAAAAATAAAAAAAATCAGGCATAATGACAGCGGGTAGTGCCAGGACACAATGCATAAGGGGAAGTAAACATAAAATAACAATAAATAAAAAATAAAAATAAAACGACATTTAAAAAATTTAACCAAAACAGAATAATTGCGATGTCATGTAATGTAAAGTGATTTGATGTAATGTGAATCGATGTATTAATGACATGTAAACAAGTGGGGATTATCATGACAGAACACATATCGAAATTTATTCGGATAGTGAGAACAAATAAGTGTCGGCGAAATTATTAAATTGGTTTATTTAAGATTAGCAATTAGTTGAGGGATAGAAAAACATTGAAATACGGGAGGCAGTGAACAGCATTCTCCTCCATCTGTCAGAGAGTATACAAGCAACACACAATACAAATCATATGATCCAACACAACAAAATATTCACTCATCAATTGCAATGTGTGTAAATCTCACCATTCAGCTCCATTATTGTGTCTCATAAATGACACTGAGCTGAGTGAATCATTGGCCATTATGATGAATGAATGAATCTAGTCGGATTTGTCAGCGAATTTAGGTGTGTCAAAATTAACCACAGTGAAATTATAGAACTACAAATTTATTGATATATCATGTTATGTCATATAATGTGAAAAAATATAATGTGATGTAATATGAAAAATAATACAGTGGAAAATTCATATATGTAACTGATATTGCAAAAGAAGTGAACATCACTCAATAAAATTAACCCTGATATAATTAATAGTAAGGTGATGGGACGATTGTTAAATTGGTAGGATTAGTAAAGAGCGATTGATGAAGAATACCAAGTAATTGATATGAAGTAGGCAGTAAAAAGATTTTCCTCCATGTTTCGAACAGATAGCAGAACACACAACACAAACCACATGATCCAACACAACAAAGTATACACTCATCAATTGCAATGTGTGTAAATCTCACAATTCAGCTTGTTAAATTGGCCTACTGTTATCTCTAGTAGTCCCAGTAATATTATTGCTAATCCCACTTAGTATTCTAAGGTTCGGCAACGAGAGCAACTTGATCACAAATCAAAACAAGAGAAAAGCAGGTAGCAAGATGAATTGAGAAAATAACAGCAGTAGGCAAAAGGCCAAAGCAAAGCAAATAATTACAATAGGGCTTATATAAACAATGGTGAAGAATATTCTAGAAACTTCCTGATTGGTCGTTAGCTCAAGGTCGCTAAGAATGGACCAATCACAGCACAGCTTTGTAAGCATGATTTGAGCATGCTTTGATCAGGCTCGTTTCGTGCGAACACAGCTTCATTAATATGTCTAATATATGACACTGAGCTAAGTGGATAATTAGCCATTCACAAGTGTGTAGGAATGTACGCAAATAAGTCTGCGGATTTGTGTGTGTGCAATAAACTTCAATGAAAGAGTGAAATTACAAATATTAAGTAATATCGCACATTATAATGTCATGAAATGAAATGCAAATTTTGTTAGCTCTGATCAATATAATGTAGGTTGATGTAATATTGATATATGCAAATGCGAAAATTCGAGGTATATACTGTAAGTATTCACTGTTAAATGACATATTATAGAATATAGTTGGGTGTTGTTGGGATTGTCGAATCGGTGTGACTTGAAATGTGCGATTGGATTTAGTCAGAAAACCATTGAAATTAGTAAAGCAATGAACGTTATTTTTATCCACGAGTCAAACAGTAATCAAGGCACACACAACACAAATCACATAATCCAACACAACAAAATATTCATTCTTCTATTGCAATGTGTGTAAATCTCACCATTCAGCTTCATTATTGTGTCATATATGACCCTGAGCTAAGTAGATAATTAGCCATAAAGAAATGTTTTCGAATTTAAGCGAATAAGTCTGCGGATTTGTGTGTGTGAAATAAACTTCACTGAAATAGTGAGATTACAATTATCAAGTCACATCGCACAATAAATAATATGAAATGAAATGCAAATTTTGTTAGCTTTGATCAATATAATGTAGGTTGATGTAATATTGATATATGCAAATGCGAACATTCGAGTGTTATGCTGACACTCTAAACTGTAATATGACATGGTTTTTATCAAAAGTTGAATAGTGGTGAAATTGCTGAATCAGTAAGAAAATTAATTAAATGCGATCAGTGTGAGATAGCTAGCCATTGAAATTAGAAAAACAGTGAACTGCATTTAACATCCACGTGTCGATCAGTAATCAAGGCACACACAACACAAATCACATAATGCAACACAACAAAATATTCACTCATCAATTACAATGTGTGTAAATCTCACCATTCAGCTCCATAATTGTGTCTCATATATGACACAGCTAAGTTAATCATTAGCCATCAAGATGTGTGTTTCAATATAGGCATATAAGTCTGCGGAATTTTGTGTGTGAAATGAACTTCACTGAACTACTCAGATAACAAATATTACGTAATATCGAAGAATAAAATATTATGAAATGAAATGCAAACTTTGGTAGCTTTGATCCATATAATGTAGTTCGATGTAATAATGATATATGCATTGACAAACATTTGGGAGATGTGCTGTAGGTATTCAATGTATTATGACATTTTATTGAAAATCGTTGAGTGTTGTTGGGATTGTCGAATTGGTGTGTCTTGAGATGTGCAATTGAATTTATTTAAAAAGTCTTTGTAATAAGAAGTGAAATAAACGTTATTTTTATTAACGAGTCGAACAGTAATCAAGGCACACACAACACAAATCACATAATCAAACACAACTAAATATTTACTTATCACTTGATATGTGTGGAAATCTAATCACTCAGCTACATTATTATGTCTGATATATGACACTGGGCTAAGTGTATCACTAGCATGTCAAATGTGTGTCCAAATGTTGGCGAATGTATCTGCGAATTTGTGTGAGTGAAAGGAACTACACTGAAATAGTTAGATTAAAAAAGTCAAGTCATATCGCACATTATAATGTCATGAAATGAAATGCAAATTTTGTTAGCTTTGATCAATTTAATGTAGGTTGATGTAATATTGATATATGTAAATGCGAACATTCGAGGGTGATACTGACATAAATCAATGTAATATGACATGCTTTTGATAAATGTATAATTCTTGCACAATTGATGTATTTCTGTGATTATAGATAGGCGACTAGTGTGAAATAAAATAAATCTGAATAAGGAAATGCTGTGAACTGCATTCATATTCACGTTTCGAAAAAAAGCAAGGCACACACAACACGAATAACATAATTCAACACAACAAAATATTCACTAATCAATTGCAATGTGTGTAAATTTCACCACACAGATTTATTATTATGTCTGATATGTGAAACTGGGCTGATTGAATCATTAGCAATTCAGATTTGTGTTCGAGTGAAAGCGAATGTGTCTGCGGGTTTGTGTGTGTCAAATGAGTTACACTGAATTAGTTGGATTACAAAAGTCGAAACATATCGCACAATATAATATCATAAAATGAAATGCAAATGATGTTATCTCTGATCAATATAATGTATGTTGATGTAATATTGATATATGCAAATGCAAACATTCGAGTGTTATGCTGACAATATTCAATGTAATTTATAATGCTGATGACTATATTTAATTGAAAGTGCGACTGGTGAATATGTGTAAATTTAGATGGGCGAATATCGTGAAATAGAATAGGTTTGATATGAGAAATGCTGTGAACTGCCTTTGATTTCACGTGGCCAACAGTTATTAAGGCACACACAACACAAATCACATAATGCAACACAATAAAATATTCATTTATTAATTGCAATGTGTGTAAATCTCACCACTCAGCTTGATTTTTATGTGATAGGTGACACTGGGCTGAGTGTATCACTAGCAATTCAAATGTGTTTCAATGTTGTCGAATGTGTCTGCGGATTTTAGTATGTGAAATGAGGTTCACTAAAATACTTAGATTACAAATATTAAGTCATATCGCACAATATAATATTTTGAAGTGAAATGCAAATTATGTTAGCTTTGATCAATATGATGTAATTCGATGTAAAATTGATATAAGCAAATGCGAACATTTGAGGGTTATACTGACATAAATCAATATAATATGACATACTTTTAAGAAAAGTTGAATGCTTGTGCAATCGATGTTTTTGTGTGATTATAGATCGGCGATTAGTGTGATATAAAATTAGTCTGAATTAGGAAAAGCTGTGAGCAGCATTTATATTCACGTTTCTAACAGTAAACAACTCACACACAACACAAATCACATAATCCAACACAACAAAATATTCATTTATCAATTGCAATGTCTAAATCACACCAATCAGCTTTATAATTATGCCTGTTATGTGACACTGGACTGATCGAATCATTAGACATCCAGATGTGTATTTGAATGTAAGCAAATTTGTCTGCGGATTAGTGTGTTGAAATGAGGTTCACTGAATTGGTTAGATTACAAATATCAAGTCATATCGCACAATATAGCGTCATGAAACGAAATGCAAATTATGTTAGCTTTGATCAATGTAATGTAGTTCGATGAATTATTGATAAATGCAAATTCAAAAATATATAGGTTATGCTGACAGTATTCACTGTAATATGATATATTTTTGACCCAATTAGAATGCTGGCATGATCGATGTAATTGTGTGAGTATAAAGAAGCGATTAAAGTGACAGAGAATTGCTTCCAAATAAAGAAGGCTGTGACTGCATTTTTTTCACGTTTCGAACAGTGCACAAGGCACACACAACACAAATCACATAATTTAAGACAACATAATATTCAATCACCAATTGCTATGTGTAAAAATCTCACCACTCAATATCATTATTTTTGTCAGATATGTGACACTGGGATGATTAAATAATTAGCAATTCAGATGTGATTTTAGATGTTGACAAATACGTCTGCGTATTAGTGTGTCAAAAATGCGCTTCACTGAAATGGTTACATAACAAATTTTAGGTCATATTGCAGAATATAGCAACATGAAATAAAATGCAAATTATGTAAACTATAATCAATATAATGTAGTTGATATAAGCAAATGCGAACATTCGAAAATTAAGCTGAAAATATTCAATTTGATATGTCATGCTGATGCAAAAGTTGAATGATAGTGCGATTGCGTTATTCTTATGATTTTGATGGGCGATAAACTTGAAATAGAATAGCTTTAATATAAGAAATGTTGTGAAGTAACTTTTATTCCAAGATGCGAACAGTGATCAATGCAAACACAACACATATCACGTAATCAGACACAACATAATATTTACCTGTCAATTACAATGTGTGTAAATCTCACCGCTCAGCTACATTATTTTGTCTGATTTGTGACACTGAGCTAAGTGAATAATTAGCCAATCAGATGTGTGTTAGAATGTAGGTGAATGTGTCTGCGAATCAGTGTGTGTTATGAGCTACACTGAAATTGTTAGATTACAAATATCATATATATCGCACATTATAATGTCATGAAATGAAATGCAAATTTTGTTAGCTTTGATCAATATAATGTAGGTTGATGTAATATTGATATATGCAAATGCGAACATTCGAGTGTTATGCTGACAATATTCAATGTAATATGACATGTTATTGATTTAACTGAAATGCTAGTTCGATTGCAGCAATTGTGTGTTTATAAGGAGAATAAAGAGCGATAAAGTATAGCTATAAAATTCAAAAAGCTGTGAACTGCATGTTTATTCAAATTCTAACACTAATCAAGGCACACACAACACAAATCACATAATGCAACACAAAAAATTATTTAGTTTCAATTGCAATCTGTGTGAATCTCACCACTCATCTCTAAATATTATGTCTGATATGTGACACTGGACTCAGTGAATCATTAGCTATTCAGATGTGTGCTCGAATATTGACAAATGTGTCTGCGGATTCATGTGTGTGTAATGAGCTCTACTGAAATTGTCAGATCACAAATATCATGTCATATCGCACATTATAATGTCATGAAATGAAATGCAAATTTTGTTAGCTTTGATCAATATAATGTAGGTTGATGTATCACTGATATATGCAAACGCGAACATTCGAGGATAAGGCTGCAAATATTAAATGTAATATGTCATGCCAATGACTATAGATAAATGACAGTTGGATTGCTGTATCCGAATTATTTTAATGGGCGATGATCTTGAAATAGAATAGCTTTGATATAAAAAATGCTGTGAACTTACTTTTATTCCAGGATGCGAACAGTGATCATGGCACACACAACACATATCACGTAATCAAACACAACAAAATATTCACTTATCAATTGCAATGTTTGTAAATCTCACCAAACAACTTCAATTTTACGTCTGATATGTGACACTGGGCTGATTGAATCAATAGCCATTCAGATGTGTGGTCTAAAGTATGCGAATATGTCTGCGGATTGGTGTGTGTTATGAGCTACACTCAAATTGTTAGATTACAAATATCAAGTTATATCGCACAATAAAATGTCATAAAATGAAATGCAAATCATTTTAGCTTTGATTAATATAATGTAGTTCGATGTAATATTGATATATGCAAATACAAACATTTGTGGGTTATGTTGAATTTATTTTCT
>CM046068.1:2709913-2739837 GCA_025215515.1 Schistosoma japonicum
ATTGCGTGTGCATGTATATTGTCCGATACGTGTGTGAGAGTGCTGTTCACAGTCTCTTACTAGTAAACGCCGTTTAATCTTACTCTATTGATTATCTTGAATCACATCAAATCAACAATCACTTCACACTCATCTATCATGATTATCAGGCCGAATGACAGTCAGTAGTGTCAGCATCATCCGCACTTCTACACATATTAACAATAATGGACATAACATAACATAATACGTCATAACAACACACCAAATTGTATTACATGATGTGACATGATAATTGTAGTCGTAGCATTACATTGATGTCAATTTCACACACGGCAAGTCGCTGACAAATTCGCATACATTATTACATTCATTATCATGCTCACGATTGACACAGCTCAGTGTCATATATCGGGCATATGAATAAAGCTGAGTGGTGAGATTCACACACACTGCAATTGATGTGTGAATATTCTGTTGTGTTTCATAATGTGAATAGTATTGCGTGTGCCATGTATATTGTCCGATACGTGTGTGAGAGTGCTGTTCACAGTCTCTTACTAGTAAACGCCGTTTGATCTTACTCCTATTGATTATCTTGAATCACATCAAATCAACAATCGCTTCAACACTCATCTGTCATGATTATCAGGCCGAATGACAGTCAGTAGTGTCAGCATCATCCGCACTTCTACACATATTAACAATAAAAAAACTAGCATAACATGATATGTCACAACATCTTACCTAGTTGTATTACATGATGTGACATGATAATTTTAGTCGTAGCATTACACTGATGTCAATTTCACACACGGCAAGTCGCTGACAAATTCGCATAAATTATTACATTCATTATAATTTTTATGATTGACTTAGCTCATTGTCATATATCAGGCATATGAATGAAGCTGAGTGGTGAGATTCACACACACTGCAATTGATGAGTGAATATTCTGTTGTGTTGCATAATGTGAATAGTATTGCGTGTGCCATGTATATTGTCCGATACGTGAGTGAGAGTGCTGTTCACAGTCTCTAACTAGTAAACGCCGTTTAATCTTACTCCTATTGATTATTTTGGATCACATCAAATCAACAATCGCTTCAACTCTCATCTATTATGAATATCAGGCCGAATGACAGTCAGTAGTGTCAGCATCATCCGCACTTCTACACATATTAACAATAAAGAAAATAACATAACATAATATTTCACAACAACACACCAAATTCTATAACATCATGTGACATGATAATTGTAGTCGTGGCATAACACTGATGTCAATTTCACACACGACAAGTCGCTGACAAATTCGCTTACATTATTACATTCATTATAATAATTATGATTGACCTAGCTCATTGTCATATATCGGGCATATGAATGAAGCTGAGTGGTGATATTCCACACACACTGCAATTGATGAGTGAATATTCTGTTGTGTTGCATAATGTGAATAGTATTGCGTGTGCCATGTATATTGTCCGATACGTGTGTGAGAGTGCTGTTCACAGTCTCTTACTAGTAAACGCCGTTCAATCTTACTCCTATTGATTATCTTGAATCACATCAACTCAACAATCGCTTCAACTATCATTTTTATGAATATCAGGCCGAATGACAGTCAGTAGTGTCAGCATCATCCGCACTTCTACACATATTAACAAAAAAGAAACTACATAACATAATATGTCACAAACAACCACACCAAATTCTATAACATCATGTGACATGATAATTGTAGTCGTGGCATAACACTGATGTCAATTTCACACACGGCAAGTCGCTGACAAATTTGCCTACATTATTACATTCATTTTATTGGCTAATGTTGTATACGCTTAGTGTCATATTTCGGGCATATGAAAAAAGCTGAGTGATGAGATTCACACACACTGCAATTGATGAGTGAATATTCTGTTGTGTTGCATAATGTGAATAGTATTGCGTGTGCCATGTATATTGTCCGATACGTGTGTGAGAATGCTTTCAATAATTTATAACAGGGAACGCCCTCTTTCATCTTATTTTTATCAATTACTTCGAATCACATCAAATCAACAATCGCTTCAACACTCATCTATTATGAATATCAGGCCGAATGACAGTCAGTCGTGTCAGCATCATCCGCACATTTACACATAATAACAATAAAGAAACAACATAACATAATATGTCATAACAACACACCAAATCGTATAACATGATGTCACATGATAATTGTATTCGTAGCATTACACTGATGTCAATTTCACACAAGGCAAGTCGTCGACAAATTCGCCTACGTTATTACATTCATTATATTGTCTAATGATTGACTCAGCTCAGTTTCATGTATCGTGAATAACTGGGCTTAGTTGTTAGATTCACACACACTGCCATTGATGTGTGAATATTCTGTTGTGTTGCATAATGTGAATAGTATTGCGTGTGCCATGTATATTGTCCAATACGTGTGTGAGAGTGCTGTTCTCACACTCTACATTAAAAAGGCTTTTCAATCTTACTCGTATTGATTATCTTGAATCACATCGAATCAACAATCGCTTCAACACTCATCTATTATGAATATTAGGCCGAATGACAGTCAGTAGTGTCAGCATCATCCGCACTTCTACAAATATTAACAATAAAGAAACTAACATAACATAATATGTCATAACAACACACCAAATCGTATCACATGATGTCACATGATAATTGTATTCTTAGCATTACACTGATGTCAATTTCACACAGGGCAAGTCGTCGACAAATTCGCCTACATTATTACATTCATTATATTGTCTAATAATTAACTCAGCTCAGTTTCATGTATCGTGAATAACTGGGCTTAGTTTTTAGATTCACACACACTGCAATTGATGAGTGGATATTTTGTTGTGTTGCATAATGTGAATAGTATTGCGTGTGCCATGTATATTGTCCAATACGTGTGTGAGAGTGCTGTTCACACTCTCTACATAGAAAACGCTTTTTATTCTAACCTCTATTGATTATCTTGAATCACATCAAATCAACAATCGATTCAACACTCATCTATTATGATTATCAGGCCGAATGACAGTCAGTAGTGTCAGCATCATTCGCAATTCTACACATATTAACAATAAAGAAACTAACATAACATAATATGTCATAACAACACATCAAATCGTATTACATGATGTCACACAATAACAGTAGCGGAGCATTACACTGATGTCAATTTCACATAGGGCAAGTCGCTTAAAAATTCGCCTACATTTTAACATTCATTATATTGGCTAATGATTGTATACGCTCAGTGTCATATATCGGGCATATGAATGAAGCTGAGTGGTAAGATTCACACACACTGCAATTGATGAGTGAATATTCTGTTGTGTTGCATAATGTGAATAGTATTGCGTGTGCCATGAATTTTGTCCGATACGTGTGTAAACATGCTGTTCACACTCTCTACATGAAAAACGCTTTTAATTCTTACTTCTATTGAATATTTTGGATCACATCAAATCAACAATCGCTTCAACACTCATCAATAATGAATAATAGGCCAATGACAGTCAGTCGTGTCAGCATCATCCGCACTTCTACACATATTAACAATAAAGAAACTAACATAACATAATACGTCATAACGACTTACGAACGTGTAATATATGTTGTCAGAGGATAACTGAAGTCGTAGCATTACACTGATGTCAATTTCACACACGGCAATTTGCTGACAAATTCGCCTACATTTAAACATTCATTATATTAACTTATGATTGTATACGCTCAGTGTCATATATCAGGCATATGAATAAAGCTGAGTGGTGAGATTCACAATCACTGCAATTGATAAGTAAATATTCTGTTGTGTTGCATAATGTGAATAGCATTGCTTGTGCCATGTATATTGTCCGATACGTGTGTAGAAGTGCTGTTCACACTCTCTACATGAAAAACGCTTTTAATTCTTACTTCTATTGAATATTTAAAATCACATCGAATCAACAATCGCTTCAACACTCATCTATTATGAATATTAGGCCAATGACAGTAAGTAGTGTCAGCATCATCCGCACTTCTACACATATTAACTATAAGGAAACTAACATAACATTAAACGTCATAACGACTCACGAAAGTGTATAAAAGGTTTTCACAGAATAAATGAATTCGGAGCATTACACTGATATCAATTTCACACACGGCAAGTAGCTGACCAATTCGCTTACATTATTACATCCATTATATTGGCAATTGATGGTATACGCCTAGTGTCATATATACGGCATATGAATGAAGCTGAGTGGTGAGATTCACACACACTGCAATTGATGAGTGAATATTCTGTTGTGTTGCATAATGTGAATAGTATTGCGTGTGTCATGGATATTGTTCGATACGTGTGTGAGAGTGCTGTTCACACTCTCTACATAGAAAACGCTTTTTATTCTTAATCCTATTGATTATCTTGAATCACATCAAATCAACAATCGCTTCAACTCTCATCTATTATGAATATCAGGCCGAATGACAGTCAGTAGTGTCAGCATCATCCGCATGTCTACACATGTAAACAAAAATGAATTTAACATAAAATAATATGTCATAACAACACACCAAATTGTATTACATGATGTGACGTGATAATTGCAGTCAAAGCATTACAGTGATGTCAATTTCACACACGGCAAGTCGCTGACAAATTCGCCTATATTTAAACATTCATTATATTGGCTGATGATTATATACGCTCAGTGTCATATATCAGGCATATGAATGAAGCTGAGTGGTGAGATTCACACACACTGCAATTGATGAGTGCATATTCTGTTTTGTTGCATAATTTGAATAGTATTGCGTGTGCCATGTATATTGTCCGATACGTGTGTGAAAGTGCTGTTCACAGTCTCTAACTAGTAAACGCCGTTTAATATCACTCCTATTGATTATCTTGAATCACATCAAATCAACAATCGCTTCAACACTCATCTATTATGAATATCAAGCCGAATGACAGTCAGTAGTGTCAGCATCATCCGCACGTCTACACATGTTAACATCAATGAATTTACCATAACATATTATGTCATAACAACACACCGAATCTTATTACATGATGTGACGTGATAATTATAGTCGTAGCATTACACTGATGTCAATTTCACACACTGCAAGTCGCTGACCAATTGGCATACATTATTACATTCATTATATTGGCTGATGATTGTATACGCTCAGTGTCATATATCGGGCATATGAATGAAGCTGAGTGGTGAGATTCACACACACTGCAATTGATGAGTGAATATTCTGTTGTGTTGCATAATGTGAATAGTATTGCGTGTGCCATGTATATTGTCCGATACGTGTGTGAAAGTGCTGTTCACAGTCTCTAACTAGTAAACGCCGTTTAATCTTACTCCTATTGATTATCTTGAATCACATCAAATCAACAATCGCTTCAACACTCATCTATTATGAATATCGGGCCAAATGACAGTCAGTAGTGTCCGCATCATCCGCAATTCTACACATATTAACAATAAAGGACGTAACATCACATAATATATCATAACAACACACCAAATTGTATTACATGATGTCACATGATTATTGTATTCGAAGCATTACACTGATGTCAATTTTACACACGGAGATTCGCTGACAAATTCGCCTACATTATTACATTCATTATAATGTCTCATTATTGACTCAGCTCAGTTTCATGTATCGTGAATAATCTAGTCTTAATTGTTAAATTCACACACACGGCAATTGATGTGTGAATATTCTGTTGTGTTGCATAATGTGAATAGTATTGCGTGTGCCATGTATATTGTCCGATACGTGTGTGAAAGTGCTGTTCAAAGTCTCTACATAGAAAACGCTTTTTATGCTTAATTCTATTGATTATTCTAAATCACATCAAATCAACAATCGCTTCAACACTCATCTACTATGAATATCAGGCCGAATGACAGTCAGTAGTGTCAGCATCATTCGCAATTCTACATATATTAACAATAAAGAAACTAACATAACATAATATGTCATAACGACACACGAACTTGCATTACACGTTGTCTCAGGATAATTGTAGTCGGATCATTACACTGATGTCTATTTTACACACGGCAAATCGCTGACAAACTCGCTCACATTATTACATTCATTATATTGGCTTATGATTGTATACGCTCAGTGTAATATATTGGGTATATGCATGAAGCTGAGTGGTGAGATTCACACACACTGCAATTGATGAGTGCATATTCTGTTTTGTTGCATAATGTGAATAGTATTGCGTGTGCCATGTATATTGTCCGATACGTGTGTGAGAGTGCTGTTCACAGTCTCTCACTAGTAAACGCCGTTTAATCTTACTCCTATTGATTATCTCGAATCACATCAAATCAACAATCGCTTCAACACTCATCTATTATGAATATCAGGCCGAATGACAGTCAGTAGTGTCAGCATCATCCGCACTTCTACACATATTAACAATAAAGAAAATAACATAACATAATATTTCACAACAACACACCAAATTCTATAACATCATGTGACATGATAATTGTAGTCGTGGCATAACACTGATGTCAATTTCACACACGACAAGTCGCTGACAAATTCGCTTACATTATTACATTCATTATAATAATTATGATTGACCTAGCTCATTGTCATATATCGGGCATATGAATGAAGCTGAGTGGTGATATTCACACACACTGCAATTGATGAGTGAATATTCTGTTGTGTTGCATAATGTGAATAGTATTGCGTGTGCCATGTATATTGTCCGATACGTGTGTGAGAGTGCTGTTCACAGTCTCTTACTAGTAAACGCCGTTCAATCTTACTCCTATTGATTATCTTGAATCACATCAACTCAACAATCGCTTCAACTCTCATTTTTTATGAATATCAGGCCGAATGACAGTCAGTAGTGTCAGCATCATCCGCACTTCTACACATATTAACAAAAAAGAAACTAACATAACATAATATGTCACAACAACACACCAAATTCTATAACATCATGTGACATGATAATTGTAGTCGTGGCATAACACTGATGTCAATTTCACACACGGCAAGTCGCTGACAAATTTGCCTACATTATTACATTCATTTTATTGGCTAATGTTGTATACGCTTAGTGTCATATTTCGGGCATATGAAAAAAGCTGAGTGATGAGATTCACACACACTGCAATTGATGAGTGAATATTCTGTTGTGTTGCATAATGTGAATAGTATTGCGTGTGCCATGTATATTGTCCGATACGTGTGTGAGAATGCTTTCAATAATTTATAACAGGGAACGCCCTTTCATCTTATTTTTATCAATTACTTCGAATCACATCAAATCAACAATCGCTTCAACACTCATCTATTATGAATATCAGGCCGAATGACAGTCAGTCGTGTCAGCATCATCCGCACATTTACACATAATAACAATAAAGAAACAAACATAACATAATATGTCATAACAACACACCAAATCGTATAACATGATGTCACATGATAATTGTATTCGTAGCATTACACTGATGTCAATTTCACACAAGGCAAGTCGTCGACAAATTCGCCTACGTTATTACATTCATTATATTGTCTAATGATTGACTCAGCTCAGTTTCATGTATCGTGAATAACTGGGCTTAGTTTTTAGATTCACACACACTGCAATTGATGAGTGGATATTTTGTTGTGTTGCATAATGTGAATAGTATTGCGTGTGCCATGTATATTGTCCAATACGTGTGTGAGAGTGCTGTTCACACTCTCTACATAGAAAACGCTTTTTATTCTAACCTCTATTGATTATCTTGAATCACATCAAATCAACAATCGATTCAACACTCATCTATTATGATTATCAGGCCGAATGACAGTCAGTAGTGTCAGCATCATTCGCAATTCTACACATATTAACAATAAAGAAACTAACATAACATAATATGTCATAACAACACATCAAATCGTATTACATGATGTCACACAATAACAGTAGCGGAGCATTACACTGATGTCAATTTCACATAGGGCAAGTCGCTTAAAAATTCGCCTACATTTTAACATTCATTATATTGGCTAATGATTGTATACGCTCAGTGTCATATATCGGGCATATGAATGAAGCTGAGTGGTAAGATTCACACACACTGCAATTGATGAGTGAATATTCTGTTGTGTTGCATAATGTGAATAGTATTGCGTGTGCCATGAATTTTGTCCGATACGTGTGTAAACATGCTGTTCACACTCTCTACATGAAAAACGCTTTTAATTCTTACTTCTATTGAATATTTTGGATCACATCAAATCAACAATCGCTTCAACACTCATCAATAATGAATAATAGGCCAATGACAGTCAGTCGTGTCAGCATCATCCGCACTTCTACACATATTAACAATAAAGAAACTAACATAACATAATACGTCATAACGACTTACGAACGTGTAATATATGTTGTCAGAAAATAACTGAAGTCGTAGCATTACACTGATGTCAATTTCACACACGGCAATTTGCTGACAAATTCGCCTACATTTAAACATTCATTATATTAACTTATGATTGTATACGCTCAGTGTCATATATCAGGCATATGAATAAAGCTGAGTGGTGAGATTCACAATCACTGCAATTGATAAGTAAATATTCTGTTGTGTTGCATAATGTGAATAGCATTGCTTGTGCCATGTATATTGTCCGATACGTGTGTAGAAGTGCTGTTCACACTCTCTACATGAAAAACGCTTTTTATTCTTACTTCTATTGAATATTTAAAATCACATCGAATCAACAATCGCTTCAACACTTATCTATTATGAATATTAGGCCAATGACAGTAAGTAGTGTCAGCATCATCCGCACTTCTACACATATTAACTATAAGGAAACTAACATAACATTAAACGTCATAACGACTCACGAAAGTGTATAAAAGGTTTTCACAGAATAAATGAATTCGGAGCATTACACTGATATCAATTTCACACACGGCAAGTAGCTGACCAATTCGCTTACATTATTACATCCATTATATTGGCAATTGATGGTATACGCCTAGTGTCATATATACGGCATATGAATGAAGCTGAGTGGTGAGATTCACACACACTGCAATTGATGAGTGAATATTCTGTTGTGTTGCATAATGTGAATAGTATTGCGTGTGTCATGGATATTGTTCGATACGTGTGTGAGAGTGCTGTTCACACTCTCTACATAGAAAACGCTTTTTATTCTTAATCCTATTGATTATCTTGAATCACATCAAATCAACAATCGCTTCAACTCTCATCTATTATGAATATCAGGCCGAATGACAGTCAGTAGTGTCAGCATCATCCGCATGTCTACACATGTAAACAAAAATGAATTTAACATAAAATAATATGTCATAACAACACACCAAATTGTATTACATGATGTGACGTGATAATTGCAGTCAAAGCATTACAGTGATGTCAATTTCACACACGGCAAGTCGCTGACAAATTCGCCTATATTTAAACATTCATTATATTGGCTGATGATTATATACGCTCAGTGTCATATATCAGGCATATGAATGAAGCTGAGTGGTGAGATTCACACACACTGCAATTGATGAGTGCATATTCTGTTTTGTTGCATAATTTGAATAGTATTGCGTGTGCCATGTATATTGTCCGATACGTGTGTGAAAGTGCTGTTCACAGTCTCTAACTAGTAAACGCCGTTTAATATCACTCCTATTGATTATCTTGAATCACATCAAATCAACAATCGCTTCAACACTCATCTATTATGAATATCAAGCCGAATGACAGTCAGTAGTGTCAGCATCATCCGCACGTCTACACATGTTAACATCAATGAATTTACCATAACATATTATGTCATAACAACACACCGAATCTTATTACATGATGTGACGTGATAATTATAGTCGTAGCATTACACTGATGTCAATTTCACACACTGCAAGTCGCTGACCAATTGGCATACATTATTACATTCATTATATTGGCTGATGATTATATACGCTCAGTGTCATATATCGGGCATATGAATGAAGCTGAGTGGTGAGATTCACACACACTGCAATTGATGAGTGAATATTCTGTTGTGTTGCATAATGTGAATAGTATTGCGTGTGCCATGTATATTGTCCGATACGTGTGTGAAAGTGCTGTTCACAGTCTCTAACTAGTAAACGCCGTTTAATCTTACTCCTATTGATTATCTTGAATCACATCAAATCAACAATCGCTTCAACACTCATCTATTATGAATATCAGGCCAAATGACAGTCAGTAGTGTCCGCATCATCCGCAATTCTACACATATTAACAATAAAGGACGTAACATCACATAATATATCATAACAACACACCAAATTGTATTACATGATGTCACATGATTATTGTATTCGAAGCATTACACTGATGTCAATTTTACACACGGAGATTCGCTGACAAATTCGCCTACATTATTACATTCATTATAATGTCTCATTATTGACTCAGCTCAGTTTCATGTATCGTGAATAATCTAGTCTTAATTGTTAAATTCACACACACGGCAATTGATGTGTGAATATTCTGTTGTGTTGCATAATGTGAATAGTATTGCGTGTGCCATGTATATTGTCCGATACGTGTGTGAAAGTGCTGTTCAAAGTCTCTACATAGAAAACGCTTTTTATGCTTAATTCTATTGATTATTCTAAATCACATCAAATCAACAATCGCTTCAACACTCATCTACTATGAATATCAGGCCGAATGACAGACAGTAGTGTCAGCATCATTCGCAATTCTACATATATTAACAATAAAGAAACTAACATAACATAATATGTCATAACGACACACGAACTTGCATTACACGTTGTCTCAGGATAATTGTAGTCGGATCATTACACTGATGTCTATTTTACACACGGCAAATCGCTGACAAACTCGCTCACATTATTACATTCATTATATTGGCTTATGATTGTATACGCTCAGTGTAATATATTGGGTATATGCATGAAGCTGAGTGGTGAGATTCACACACACTGCAATTGATGAGTGCATATTCTTTTGTGTTGCATAATGTGAATAGTATTGCGTGTGCCATGTATATTGTCCGATACGTGTGTGAGAGTGCTGTTCACAGTCTCTCACTAGTAAACGCCGTTTAATCTTACTCCTATTGATTATCTCGAATCACATCAAATCAACAATCGCTTCAACACTCATCTATTATGAATATCAGGCCGAATGACAGTCAGTAGTGTCAGCATCATCCGCACGTCTACAAATGTTAACAAAAATGAATCTAACATAACATAATATGTCATAACAACACACCAAATTGTATTACATGATTTGACGTGATATTTGTAGTCAAAGCATTACAGTGATGTCGATTTCACACACGGCAAGTCGCTGACAAATTCGCCTACATTATTTAATTCAGTATATTAGCTAATAATTGACTCAGCTCAGTGTCATGTATCGAGAATAATGTAGGCTTAGTTGTTAGATTCACACACACTGCAATTGATGAGTGAATATTCTGTTGTGTTGCATAATGTGAATAGTATTGCGTGTGCCATGTATATTGTCCGATACGTGTGTGAGAGTGCTGTTCACAGTCTCTAACTAGTAAACGCCGTTTAATCTTACTCCTATTGATTATCTTGAATCACATCAAATCAACAATCGCTTCAACACTCATCTATTATGAATATCAGGCCGAATGACAGTCAGTAGTGTCAGCATCATCCGCACTTCTACACATATTAACAATAAAGAAACTAACATAAAATAATACGTCATAACGACACACGAGATTGTATTACATGATGTCACAGGATAATTGTAGTCGAAGCATTACACTGATATCTATTTAACACACGGCAAGTCGAAGACAAATTCGCCTACATTTAAACATTCGTTATATTGGCTGATGATTGTATACGCTCAGTGTCATATAATGGGTATATGAATGAAGCTGAGTGGTGAGATTCACACACACTGCAATTGATGAGTGTATATTCTGTTGTGTTGCATAATGTGAATAGTATTGCGTGTGCCATGTATATTGTCCGATACGTGTGTGAGAGTGCTGTTCACAGTCTCTAACTAGTAAACGCCGTTTAATCTAACTCCAATTGATTACTTCGAAAAACAATATATCAACAATAGCTTCAACACTTATAAATTATGAATATCAGGCCGAATGACAGTCAGTAGTGTCAGCATTATCCGCAATTATACACATATTGACAATAAAGAAACTAACATAACATAATATGTCATAACGACACACGAACATGTATTACATGTTGTCACAGGAAAATTGTAGTCGAAGCATTACACTGATGTCAATTTCACACACGGCAAAACGCTGTCAAATTCGCCTACATTATCACATTCATTATAATGGTTACGATTGACAAAGCTAAGTGTCATATATCGGGCATATGAATGAAGCTGAGTGGTGAGATTCACACACACTGCAATTGATGAGTGAATATTCTGTTTTGTTGCATAATTTGAAAAGTATTGCGTGTGCCATGTATATTGTCCGATACGTGTGTGAGAGTGCTGTTCACAGTCTCTAACTAGTAAACGCCGTTTAATCTTACTCCAATTGATTATCTTGAATCACATCGAATAAACAATCGCTTCAACACTCATCTATTATGAATATCAGGCCGAATGACAGTCAGTCGTGTCAGCATCATCCGCACTTCTACACATATTAACAAAAAAGAAACTAACATAACATAATATGTCATAACAACACACCGAATTGTATTACATGATGTCACATGATAATTGTAGTCGTTGCATTACACTGATGTCAATTCCACACACGGCAAGTCGCTGACAAATACGCCTAGATTTATACATCCATTAAAATGGCTAATGATTGATTTAACTCAGTGTCATATATCGAGCATATGAATGAAGCTGAGTGGTGAGATTCACACACACTGCAATTGATGAGTGAATATTCTGTTGTGTTGCATAATGTGAATAGTATTGCGTGTGCCATGTATATTGTCCGATACGTGTGTGAGAGTGCTGTTCACACTCTCAATCTAGTAAACGCCGTTTAATCTTACTCCTATTGATTACTTCGAAAAACAATATATCAACAATCGCTTCAACACTTATAAATTATGAATATCAGGCCGAATGACAGTCAGTAGTGTCAGCATCATCCGCAATTCTACACATATTGACAATAAAGAAACTAACATAACATAATATGTCATAACGACACACGAACATGTATTACATGTTGTCACAGGAAAATTGTAGTCGAAGCATTACACTGATGTCAATTTCACACACAGCAAAACGCTGACAAATTCGCCCACATTATCACATTCTTTATAATGGTTACGATTGACAAAGCTAAGTGTCATATATCGGGCATATGAATGAAGCTAAGTGGTGAGATTCATACACACTGTAACTGATGAGTGCATATTCTGTTTTGTTGCATAATTTGAATAGTATTGCGTGTGCCATGTATATTGTCCGATACGTGTGTGAGAGTGCTGTTCACAGACTGTAACTAGTAAACGCTGTTTAATCTTACTCCTATTGATTATCTTGAATCACATCAACTCAACAATCGCTTCAACACTCATCTATTATGAATATCAGGCATAATAACAGTCAGTAGTGTCAGCATCATCCGCACTTCTACACATAATTACAATAAATCAACTAACATAACATAATATATCATAACAACACACGAAATTGTATTACATGATGTGACATCATAATTGTATTCGTAGCATTACACTGATGTCAATTTCACACACGGCAAGTCACTGACAAATTGGCCTACATTTATACATTCATTATATTGGCTAATAATTTTATACGCTCAGTGTCATATAATGGGCATGTAAATGAAGCTGAGTGGTGAGATTCACACACACTGCAACTGATGAGTGTATATTCTGTTGTGTTGCATAATGTGAATAGTATTGCGTGTGCCATGTATATTGTCCGATACGTGTGTGAGAGTGCTGTTCACAGTCTCTAACTAGTAAACGCCGTTTAATCTAACTCCAATTGATTACTTCGAAAAACAATATATCAACAATAGCTTCAACACTTATAAATTATGAATATCAGGCCGAATGACAGTCAGTAGTGTCAGCATTATCCGCAATTCTACACATATTGACAATAAAGAAACTAACATAACATAATATGTCATAACGACACACGAACATGTATTACATGTTGTCACAGGAAAATTGTAGTCGAAGCATTACACTGATGTCAATTTCACACACGGCAAAACGCTGTCAAATTCGCCTACATTATCACATTCATTATAATGGTTACGATTGACAAAGCTAAGTGTCATATATCGGGCATATGAATGAAGCTGAGTGGTGAGATTCACACACACTGCAATTGATGAGTGAATATTCTGTTTTGTTGCATAATTTGAAAAGTATTGCGTGTGCCATGTATATTGTCCGATACGTGTGTGAGAGTGCTGTTCACAGTCTCTAACTAGTAAACGCCGTTTAATCTTACTCCAATTGATTATCTTGAATCACATCAAATCAACAATCGCTTCAACACTCATCTATTATGAATATCAGGCCGAATGACAGTCAGTCGTGTCAGCATCATCCGCACTTCTACACATATTAACAAAAAAGAAACTAACATAACATAATATGTCATAACAACACACCGAATTGTATTACATGATGTCACATGATAATTGTAGTCGTAGCATTACACTGATGTCAATTCCACACACGGCAAGTCGCTGACAAATACGCCTAGATTTATACATCCATTAAAATGGCTAATGATTGATTTAACTCAGTGTCATATATCGAGCATATGAATGAAGCTGAGTGGTGAGATTCACACACACTGCAATTGATGAGTGAATATTCTGTTGTGTTGCATAATGTGAATAGTATTGCGTGTGCCATGTATATTGTCCGATACGTGTGTGAGAGTGCTGTTCACACTCTCAATCTAGTAAACGCCGTTTAATCTTACTCCTATTGATTACTTCGAAAAACAATATATCAACAATCGCTTCAACACTTATAAATTATGAATATCAGGCCGAATGACAGTCAGTAGTGTCAGCATCATCCGCAATTCTACACATATTGACAATAAAGAAACTAACATAACATAATATGTCATAACGACACACGAACATGTATTACATGTTGTCACAGGAAAATTGTAGTCGAAGCATTACACTGATGTCAATTTCACACACAGCAAAACGCTGACAAATTCGCCCACATTATCACATTCTTTATAATGGTTACGATTGACAAAGCTAAGTGTCATATATCGGGCATATGAATGAAGCTAAGTGGTGAGATTCATACACACTGTAACTGATGAGTGCATATTCTGTTTTGTTGCATAATTTGAATAGTATTGCGTGTGCCATGTATATTGTCCGATACGTGTGTGAGAGTGCTGTTCACAGTCTCTTACTAGTAAACGTCGTTTAATCTTACTCCTATTGATTATCTTGAATCACATCAAATCAACAATCGCTTCAACACTCATCTATTATGAATATCAGGCCGAATGACAGTCAGTAGTGTCAGCATCATCCGCACTTCTACACATATTAACAAAAAAGAAACTAACATAACATAATATTTCATAACAACACACCAATTTGTATAACATGATGTGACATGATAATTGTAGTCGTTGCATTACACTGATGTCAATTTCACACACGGCAAGTCGCTGACAAATACGCCTAGATTTATACATCCATTAAAATGGCTAATGATTGACTTAACTCAGTGTCATATATCGGGCATATGAATGAAGCTTAGTTGTTAGATTCACACACACTGCAATTGATGAGTGAATATTCTGTTGTGTTGCATAATGTGAATAGTATTGCGTGTGCCATGTATATTGTCCGATACGTGTGTGAGAGTGCTGTTCACAGTCTCTAACTAGAAAACGCCGTTTAATCTTACTCCTATTGATTATCTTGAATCACATCAAATCAACAATCGCTTCAACACTCATCTATTATGAATATCAGGCCGAATGACAGTCAGTAGTGTCAGCATCATCCGCACTTCTACACATATTAACAATGAAGAAATTAACATAACATAATATGTCATAACAACACACGGAATTGTATTGCATGATGTCACATGATAATTGTAGTCGTAGCATAACACTGATGTCAATTCCACACACGGCAAGTCGAAGACAAATTCGCCTACATTTAAACATTCATTATATTGGCAATTGATTGTATACGCTCAGTGTCATATATCGGGCATATGAATGAAGCTGAGTGGTGAGATTCACACACACTGCAATTGATGAGTGAATATTCTGTTGTGTTGCATAATGTGAATAGTATTGCGTGTGCCATGTATATTGTCCGATACGTGTGTGAGAGTGCTGTTCACAGTCTTTGAATAGTTAACGCCGTTTAATCTTACTCCTATTGATTATGTTGTATCACATCAAATCAACAATCGCTTCAACACTCATCTATTATGAATATCAGGCCGAATGACAGTCAGTAGTGTCAGAATCATCCGCACTTCTACACATATTAACAATAAAGAAACTAACATAACATAATATGTCATAAAAACAAACCAAATTGCGTTACATGATGTCACATGATAATTGTAGTCGTAGCATTACAGTGATGTCAATTTCACACACGGCAAGTCGCTGACAAATTCGCCTACATTATTTAATTCAGTATATTAGCTAATGATTGACTCAGCTCAGTGTCATGTACCGAGATTAAACAAGGGTTAGTTGTTAGATTCACACACACTGCAATTGATGAGTGAATATTCTGCTGTGTTGCATAATGTGAATAGTATTGCGTGTGCCATGTATATTGTCCGATACGTGTGTGAGAGTGCTGTTCACAGTCTCTAACTAGTAAACGCCGTTTAATCTTACTCCTATTGATTATTTTGAATCACATCAAATTAACAATCGCTTCAACACTCATCTATTATGAATATCAGGCCGAATGACAGTCAGTAGTGTCAGCATTATCCGCACTTCTACACATATTAACAAAAAAGAAACTAACATAAAATAATACGTCATAACGACACACGAGATTGTATTACATGTTGTCACAGGATAATTTTAGTCGAAGCATTACACTGATGTCAATTTCACACACGGCAAGTCGCTGACAAATTCGACTACATTATAACATTCATTATATTGGCTAATGATTGTATACGCTCAGTGTCAAATATCGGGCATATGAATGAAGCTGAGTGGTGAGATTCACACACACTGCTATTGATGAGTGTATATTCTGTTGTGTTGCATAATGTGAATAGTATTGCGTGTACCATGTATATTATCCGATTCGTGTGTGAGAGTGCTGTTCACAGTCACTAACTAGTGATCGCTGTTAAATGTTACTCCTATTAATTATTTTAAATCACATTTAATGAACAATCGCTTCAACACTCATCTATTATGATTATAAGGCCGAATGACAGTCAGTAGTGTCAGCATCATCCGCACTTTAACACATGTTAACAAAAATGAATCTAACATAACATAATATGTCATAACAACACACCAAATTGTATTACATGATGTGACGTGATTATTGCAGTCAAAGCATTACAGTGATGTCAATTTCACACACGGCAAGTCGCTGACAAATTCGCCTACATTATTTAATTCAGTATATTAGCTAATGATTGACTCAGCTCAGTGTCATGTACCGAGATTAAACAAGGGTTAGTTGTTAGATTCACACACACTGCAATTGATGAGTGAATATTCTGTTGTGTTGCATAATGTGAATAGTATTGCGTGTGCCATGTATATTGTCCGATACGTGTGTAAGAGTGCTGTTCACAGTCTCTAACTAGTAAACGCCGTTTAATCTTACTCCTATTGATTATTTTGAATCACATCAAATTAACAATCGCTTCAACACTCATCTATTATGAATATCAGGCCGAATGACAGTCAGTAGTGTCAGCATTATCCGCACTTCTACACATATTAACAAAAAAGAAACTAACATAAAATAATACGTCATAACGACACACGAGATTGTATTACATGTTGTCACTGGATAATTGTAGTCGAAGCATTACACTGATGTCAATTTCACACACGGCAAGTCGCTGACAAATTCGCCTACATTATAACATTCATTATATTGGCTAATGATTGTATACGCTCAGTGTCATATATAGGGCATATGAATGAAGCTGAGTGGTGAGATTCACACACACTGCAATTGATGAGTGAATATTCTGTTGTGTTGCATAATTTGTATAGTATTGCGTGTGCCATATATATTGTCCGATACGTGTGTGAGAGTGCTGTTCACAGTCTCTAACTAGTAAACGCCGTTTAATCTTACTCCAATTGATTATCTTGAATCACATCAAATCAACAATCGCTTCAACACTCATCTATTATGAATATCAGGCCGAATGACAGTCAGTAGTGTCAGCATCATCCGCACTTCTACACATAATAACAATAAAGGACATAACATAACATAATATATCATAACAACACACCAAATTGTATTACATGATGTGACATGATAAATGTATTTGTAGCATTACACTGATGTAAATTTCACACACGGCAAGTCGCTGACAAATTTGCCTACATTATAACATTCATTATATTGGCTAATGATTGTATACGCTCAGTGTCATATATCGGGCATATGAATGAAGCTGAGTGGTGAGATTCACACACACTGCAATTGATGAGTGAATATTCTGTTGTGTTGCATAATGTGAATAGTATTGCGTGTGCCATGTATATTGTCCGATTTGTGTGTGAGAGTGCTGTTCACAGTCTCTTACTACTGAACGCTGTTTAATGTTACTCCTATTAATTATCTTGAATCACATCGAATCAACAATCGCTTCAACACTCATCTATTATGAATATCAGGCCGAATGACAGTCAGTAGTGTCAGCATCATCCGCACTTCTACACATATTAACAAAAAAGAAACTAACATAACATAATATGTCAAAACAACACACCGAATTGTATTACATGATGTCACATGATAATTGTAGTCGTTGCATTACAATGATGTCAATTTTACACACGGAAAGTCGCTGACAAATACGCCTAGATTTATAAATCCATTAAAATGGCTGATGATTGACTTAACTCAGTGTCATATATCGGGCATATGAATGAAGCTGAGTGGTGAGATTCACACACACTGCAATTGATGAGTGAATATTCTGTTGTGTTGCATAATGTGAATAGTATTGCGTGTGCCATGTATATTGTCCGATTCGTGTGTGAGAGTGCTGTTCACAGTCACTAACCACTGAACGCTGTTTAATGTTACTCCTATTAATTATCTCGAATAACAATATATCAACATTCGTCTAACACTCATCTATTATGAATATCAAGCCGAATGACAGTCAGTAGTGTCAGCATCATCCGCAAGTCTACACATGTTAACAAAAATGAATCTAACATAACATAATATGTCATAACAACACACCAATTTGTATTACATGATGTGACGTGATAATTGCAGTCGAAGAATTACAGTGATGTCAATTCCACACACGGCAAGTCGCTGACAAATTCGCCCACATTATTAAATTCATGCTATTGGCTAATGATTGACTCAGCTCAGTTTTATGTATCGAGAATAAACTAGGCTTAGTTGTTAAATTCACACACACTGCAAATGATGAGTAAATATTCTGTTGTGTTGCATAATGTGAATAGTATTGCGTGTGCCATGTATATTGTCCGATACGTGTGTGAAAGAGCTGTTCACAGTCTCTAACAAGTAAACGCCGTTTAATCTTACTCCTATTGATTATTTTGAATAACAATATATAAACAATCGCTTCAACACACATCTATTATGAGTATCAGGCCAAATGACAGTCAGTAGTGTCAGCATCATCCGCACTTCTACACATATTAACAATTAAGGACATACCATAACATAATATATCATAACGACACACCAAATTGTATTACATGATGACACATGATAATTGTAGTCGTAGCATTACACTGATGTCGATTTCACACACGGCAAGTCGCTGACAAATTCGCCTACATTATTACATTCACTATATTGGTTAATGATTGTATACGCTCAGTGTCATATATCGGGCATATGTTAAAATCTGAGTGGTGAGATTCACACACACTGCAATTGGTGAGTGAATTTTCTGTTGTGTTGCATAATGTGAATAGTATTGCGTGTGCCATGTATATTGTCCGATACGTGTGTGAGAGTGCTGTTCACAGTCTCTAACAAGTAAACGCCGTTTAATCTTACTCCTATTGATTATCTTGAATCACATCAAATCAACAATCGCTTCAACACTCATCTATTATGAATATATCAGGCCGAAGGACAGTCAGTAGTGTCAGCATCATCCGTACTTCAACACATATTAACAATAAATAAACAAACATAACATAATACGTCATAACAACACACCAAATTGTATTGCATGTTGTGACATGATAATTGTAGTCGTAGCATAACACTGATGTCAATTTCACACACGGCAAGTCGCTGACAAATTTGCCTACATTATTACATTCATTATATTGGCTAATGATTGTATACGCTCAGTGTCATATATCGGGCATATGAATGAAGCTGAGTGGTGAGATTCACACACACTGCAATTGATGAGTGAATATTCTGTTGTGTTGCATAATGTGAATAGTATTGCGTGTGCCATGTATATTGTCCGATACGTGTGTGAGAGTGCTGTTCACAGTCTCTAACTAGTAAACGCCGTTTAATCTTACTCCTATTGATTATCTTGAATCACATCAAATCAACAATCGCTTCAACACTCAAATATTAAGAATATCAGGCCAAATGACAGTCAGTAGTGTCAGCATCATCCGCACTTCTACACATATTAACGATAAAGGACATTACAAAACATAATATATCATAACAACACACGAAATTGTATTACATGATGTCACATGATAATTGTAGTCGTAGCATTACACTGATGTCGATTTCACACACGGCAAGTCGCTGACAAATTCGCCTACATTATTACATTCATTATATTGGTTAATGATTGTATACGCTCAGTGTCATATATTGGGCATATGAATGAAGCTGAGTGGTGAGATTCACACACACTGCAATTGATGAGTGAATATTCTGTTGTGTTGCATAATGTGAATAGTATTGCGTGTGCCATGTATATTGTCCGATACGTGTGTGAGAGTGCTGTTCACAGTCTCTAACAAGTAAACGCCGTTTAATCTTACTCCTATTGATTATCTTGAATCACATCAAATCAACAATCGCTTCAACACTCATCTATTATGAATATATCAGGCCGAAGGACAGTCAGTAGTGTCAGCATCATCCGTACTTCAACACATATTAACAATAAATAAACAAACATAACATAATACGTCATAACAACACAACGAATTGTATTACATGATGTCACATGATAATTGTAGTCGTTGCATTACACTGATGTCAATTCCACACACGGCAAGTCGCTGACAAATACGCCTAGATTTATACATCCATTAAAATGGCTAATGATTGATTTAACTCAGTGTCATATATCGAGCATATGAATGAAGCTGAGTGGTGAGATTCACACACACTGCAATTGATGAGTGAATATTCTGTTGTGTTGCATAATGTGAATAGTATTGCGTGTGCCATGTATATTGTCCGATACGTGTGTGAGAGTGCTGTTCACACTCTCAATCTAGTAAACGCCGTTTAATCTTACTCCTATTGATTACTTCGAAAAACAATATATCAACAATCGCTTCAACACTTATAAATTATGAATATCAGGCCGAATGACAGTCAGTAGTGTCAGCATCATCCGCAATTCTACACATATTGACAATAAAGAAACTAACATAACATAATATGTCATAACGACACACGAACTTGTATTACATGTTGTCACAGGAAAATTGTAGTCGAAGCATTACACTGATGTCAATTTCACACACAGCAAAACGCTGACAAATTCGCCCACATTATCACATTCTTTATAATGGTTACGATTGACAAAGCTAAGTGTCATATATCGGGCATATGAATGAAGCTAAGTGGTGAGATTCATACACACTGTAACTGATGAGTGCATATTCTGTTTTGTTGCATAATTTGAATAGTATTGCGTGTGCCATGTATATTGTCCGATACGTGTGTGAGAGTGCTGTTCACAGTCTCTTACTAGTAAACGCCGTTTGATCTTACTCCTATTGATTATCTTGAATCACATCAAATCAACAATCGCTTCAACACTCATCTATTATGAATATCAGGCCGAATGACAGTCAGTAGTGTCAGCATTATCCGCACTTCTACACATATTAACAATAATGGACATAACATAACATAATACGTCATAACAACACACCGAATTGTATAACATGATGTCACATGATAATTGTAGTCGTTGCATTACACTGATGTCAATTTCACACACGGCAAGTCGCTGACAAATACGCCTAGATTTATACATCCATTAAAATGGCTAATGATTGACTTAACTCAGTGTCATATATCGGGCATATGAATGAAGCTTAGTTGTTAGATTCACACACACTGCAATTGATGAGTGAATATTCTGTTGTGTTGCATAATGTGAATAGTATTGCGTGTGCCATGTATATTGTCCGATACGTGTGTGAGAGTGCTGTTCACAGTCTCTAACTAGTAAACGCCGTTTAATCTTACTCCTATTGATTATCTTGAATCACATCAAATCAACAATCGCTTCAACACTCATCTATTATGAATATCAGGCCGAATGACAGTCAGTAGTGTCAGCATCATCCGCAATTCTACACATATTAACAATAAAGAAACTAACATAACATAATATGTCATAACAACACACGAAATTGTATTACATGATGTCACATGATAATTGTAGTCGTAGCATTACACTGATGTCAATTTCACACACGGCAAGTCGCTGACAAATTCGCCTACATTTAAACAATCATTATATTGGCTAATGATTGTATACGCTCAGTGTCAAATATCGGGCATATGAATGAAGCTGAGTGGTGAGATTCACACACACTGCTATTGATGAGTGTATATTCTGTTGTGTTGCATAATGTGAATAGTATTGCGTGTACCATGTATATTATCCGATTCGTGTGTGAGAGTGCTGTTCACAGTCACTAACTAGTGATCGCTGTTAAATGTTACTCCTATTATTTATTTTAAATCACATTTAATGAACAATCGCTTCAACACTCATCTATTATGATTATAAGGCCGAATGACAGTCAGTAGTGTCAGCATTATCCGCACTTCTAAACATATTAACAATAATGGACATAACATAACATAATATGTCATAACAACACACCAAATTGTATTACATGATGTGACGTGATTATTGCAGTCAAAGCATTACAGTGATGTCAATTTCACACACGGCAAGTCGCTGACAAATTCGCCTACATTATTTAATTCAGTATATTAGCTTATGATTGACTCACCTCAGTGTCATGTACCGAGATTAAACAAGGGTTACTTGTTAGATTCACACACACTGCAATTGATGAGTGAATATTCTGTTGTGTTGCATAATGTGAATAGTATTGCGTGTGCCATGTATATTGTCCGATACGTGTGTAAGAGTGCTGTTCACAGTCTCTAACTAGTAAACGCCGTTTAATCTTACTCCTATTGATTATTTTGAATCACATCAAATTAACAATCGCTTCAACACTCATCTATTATGAATATCAGGCCGAATGACAGTCAGTAGTGTCAGCATCATCCGCACTTCTACACATAATAACAATAAAGGACATAACATAACAAAATATATCATAACAACACACCTAATCGTATTACATGATGTGACATGATAATTGTAGTTGTAGCATTACACTGATGTAAATTTCACACACGGCAAGTCGCTGACAAATTCGCCTTCATTTAAACAATCATTATATTGGCTAATGATTGTATACGCTCAGTGTCAAATATCGGGCATATGAATGAAGCTGAGTGGTGAGATTCACACACACTGCTATTGATGAGTGTATATTCTGTTGTGTTGCATAATGTGAATAGTATTGCGTGTGCCATGTATATTGTCCGATACGTGTGTGAGAGTGCTGTTCACAGTCACTAACTAGTGATCGCTGTTAAATGTTACTCCTATTAATTATTTTAAATCACATTTAATGAACAATCGCTTCAACACTCATCTATTATGATTATAAGGCCGAATGACAGTCAGTAGTGTCAGCATCATCCGCACTTTAACACATGTTAACAAAAATGAATCTAACATAACATAATATGTCATAACAACACACCAAATTGTATTACATGATGTCACATGATAATTGTAGTCGTAGCATTACACTGATGTCAATTTCACACACGGCAAGTCGCTGACAAATTCGCCTTCATTTAAACATTCATTATATTGGCTAATGATTGTATACGCTCAGTGTCAAATATCGGGCATATGAATGAAGCTGAGTGGTGAGATTCACACACACTGCTATTGATGAGTGTATATTCTGTTGTGTTGCATAATGTGAATAGTATTGCGTGTACCATGTATATTATCCGATTCGTGTGTGAGAGTGCTGTTCACAGTCACTAACTAGTGATCGCTGTTAAATGTTACTCCTATTAATTATTTTAAATCACATTTAATGAACAATCGCTTCAACACTCATCTATTATGATTATAAGGCCGAATGACAGTCAGTAGTGTCAGCATCATCCGCACTTTAACACATGTTAACAAAAATGAATCTAACATAACATAATATGTCATAACAACACACCAAATTGTATTACATGATGTGACGTGATTATTGCAGTCAAAGCATTACAGTGATGTCAATTTCACACACGGCAAGTCGCTGACAAATTCGCCTACATTATTTAATTCAGTATATTAGCTTATGATTGACTCACCTCAGTGTCATGTACCGAGATTAAACAAGGGTTACTTGTTAGATTCACACACACTGCAATTGATGAGTGAATATTCTGTTGTGTTGCATAATGTGAATAGTATTGCGTGTGCCATGTATATTGTCCGATACGTGTGTAAGAGTGCTGTTCACAGTCTCTAACTAGTAAACGCCGTTTAATCTTACTCCTATTGATTATTTTGAATCACATCAAATTAACAATCGCTTCAACACTCATCTATTATGAATATCAGGCCGAATGACAGTCAGTAGTGTCAGCATCATCCGCACTTCTACACATAATAACAATAAAGGACATAACATAACAAAATATATCATAACAACACACCTAATCGTATTACATGATGTGACATGATAATTGTAGTTGTAGCATTACACTGATGTAAATTTCACACACGGCAAGTCGCTGACAAATTCGCCTTCATTTAAACAATCATTATATTGGCTAATGATTGTATACGCTCAGTGTCAAATATCGGGCATATGAATGAAGCTGAGTGGTGAGATTCACACACACTGCTATTGATGAGTGTATATTCTGTTGTGTTGCATAATGTGAATAGTATTGCGTGTACCATGTATATTATCCGATTCGTGTGTGAGAGTGCTGTTCACAGTCACTAACTAGTGATCGCTGTTAAATGTTACTCCTATTAATTATTTTAAATCACATTTAATGAACAATCGCTTCAACACTCATCTATTATGATTATAAGGCCGAATGACAGTCAGTAGTGTCAGCATCATCCGCACTTTAACACATGTTAACAAAAATGAATCTAACATAACATAATATGTCATAACAACACACCAAATTGTATTACATGATGTGACGTGATTATTGCAGTCAAAGCATTACAGTGATGTCAATTTCACACACGGCAAGTCGCTGACAAATTCGCCTACATTATTTAATTCAGTATATTAGCTTATGATTGACTCACCTCAGTGTCATGTACCGAGATTAAACAAGGGTTACTTGTTAGATTCACACACACTGCAATTGATGAGTGAATATTCTGTTGTGTTGCATAATGTGAATAGTATTGCGTGTGCCATGTATATTGTCCGATACGTGTGTAAGAGTGCTGTTCACAGTCTCTAACTAGTAAACGCCGTTTAATCTTACTCCTATTGATTATTTTGAATCACATCAAATTAACAATCGCTTCAACACTCATCTATTATGAATATCAGGCCGAATGACAGTCAGTAGTGTCAGCATCATCCGCACTTCTACACATAATAACAATAAAGGACATAACATAACATAATATATCATAACAACACACCTAATCGTATTACATGATGTGACATGATAATTGTAGTTGTAGCATTACACTGATGTAAATTTCACACACGGCAAGTCGCTGACAAATTCGCCTTCATTTAAACAATCATTATATTGGCTAATGATTGTATACGCTCAGTGTCAAATATCGGGCATATGAATGAAGCTGAGTGGTGAGATTCACACACACTGCTATTGATGAGTGTATATTCTGTTGTGTTGCATAATGTGAATAGTATTGCGTGTGCCATGTATATTATCCGATTCGTGTGTGAGAGTGCTGTTCACAGTCACTAACTAGTGATCGCTGTTAAATGTTACTCCTATTAATTATTTTAAATCACATTTAATGAACAATCGCTTCAACACTCATCTATTATGATTATAAGGCCGAATGACAGTCAGTAGTGTCAGCATCATCCGCACTTTAACACATGTTAACAAAAATGAATCTAACATAACATAATATGTCATAACAACACACCAAATTGTATTACATGATGTCACATGATAATTGTAGTCGTAGCATTACACTGATGTAAATTTCACACACGGCAAGTCGCTGACAAATTCGCCTTCATTTAAACATTCATTATATTGGCTAATGATTGTATACGCTCAGTGTCAAATATCGGGCATATGAATGAAGCTGAGTGGTGAGATTCACACACACTGCTATTGATGAGTGTATATTCTGTTGTGTTGCATAATGTGAATAGTATTGCGTGTGCCATGTATATTATCCGATACGTGTGTGAGAGTGCTGTTCACAGTCACTAACTAGTGATCGCTGTTAAATGTTACTCCTATTAATTATTTTAAATCACATTTAATGAACAATCGCTTCAACACTCATCTATTATGATTATAAGGCCGAATGACAGTCAGTAGTGTCAGCATCATCCGCACTTTAACACATGTTAACAAAAATGAATCTAACATAACATAATATGTCATAACAACACACCAAATTGTATTACATGATGTGACGTGATTATTGCAGTCAAAGCATTACAGTGATGTCAATTTCACACACGGCAAGTCGCTGACAAATTCGCCTACATTATTTAATTCAGTATATTAGCTTATGATTGACTCACCTCAGTGTCATGTACCGAGATTAAACAAGGGTTACTTGTTAGATTCACACACACTGCAATTGATGAGTGAATATTCTGTTGTGTTGCATAATGTGAATAGTATTGCGTGTGCCATGTATATTGTCCGATACGTGTGTGAGAGTGCTGTTCACAGTCTCTAACTAGTAAACGCCGTTTAATCTTACTCCTATTGATTATTTTGAATCACATCAAATTAACAATCGCTTCAACACTCATCTATTATGAATATCAGGCCGAATGACAGTCAGTAGTGTCAGCATCATCCGCACTTCTACACATAATAACAATAAAGGACATAACATAACATAATATATCATAACAACACACCTAATCGTATTACATGATGTGACATGATAATTGTAGTTGTAGCATTACACTGATGTAAATTTCACACACGGCAAGTCGCTGACAAATTCGCCTTCATTTAAACAATCATTATATTGGCTAATGATTGTATACGCTCAGTGTCAAATATCGGGCATATGAATGAAGCTGAGTGGTGAGATTCACACACACTGCTATTGATGAGTGTATATTCTGTTGTGTTGCATAATGTGAATAGTATTGCGTGTACCATGTATATTATCCGATTCGTGTGTGAGAGTGCTGTTCACAGTCACTAACTAGTGATCGCTGTTAAATGTTACTCCTATTAATTATTTTAAATCACATTTAATGAACAATCGCTTCAACACTCATCTATTATGATTATAAGGCCGAATGACAGTCAGTAGTGTCAGCATCATCCGCACTTTAACACATGTTAACAAAAATGAATCTAACATAACATAATATGTCATAACAACACACCAAATTGTATTACATGATGTGACGTGATTATTGCAGTCAAAGCATTACAGTGATGTCAATTTCACACACGGCAAGTCGCTGACAAATTCGCCTACATTATTTAATTCAGTATATTAGCTTATGATTGACTCACCTCAGTGTCATGTACCGAGATTAAACAAGGGTTACTTGTTAGATTCACACACACTGCAATTGATGAGTGAATATTCTGTTGTGTTGCATAATGTGAATAGTATTGCGTGTGCCATGTATATTGTCCGATACGTGTGTGAGAGTGCTGTTCACAGTCTCTAACTAGTAAACGCCGTTTAATCTTACTCCTATTGATTATTTTGAATCACATCAAATCAACAATCGCTTCAACACTCATCTATTATGAATATCAGGCCGAATGACAGTCAGTAGTGTCAGCATCATCCGCACTTCTACACATAATAACAATAAAGGACATAACATAACATAATATATCATAACAACACACCAAATTGTATTACATGATGTGACATGATAATTGTAGTCGTAGCATTACACTGATGTCAATTTCACACACGGCAAGTCGCTGACAAATTCGCCTACATTTAAACATTCATTATATTGGCTAATGATTATATACGCTCAGTGTCAAATATCGGGCATATGAATGAAGCTGAGTGGTGAGATTCACACACACTGCTATTGATGAGTGTATATTCTGTTGTGTTGCATAATGTGAATAGTATTGCGTGTACCATGTATATTATCCGATTCGTGTGTGAGAGTGCTGTTCACAGTCACTAACTAGTGATCGCTGTTAAATGTTACTCCTATTAATTATTTTAAATCACATTTAATGAACAATCGCTTCAACACTCATCTATTATGATTATAAGGCCGAATGACAGTCAGTAGTGTCAGCATCATCCGCACTTTAACACATGTTAACAAAAATGAATCTAACATAACATAATATGTCATAACAACACACCAAATTGTATTACATGATGTCACATGATAATTGTAGTCGTAGCATTACACTGATGTAAATTTCACACACGGCAAGTCGCTGACAAATTCGCCTTCATTTAAACAATCATTATATTGGCTAATGATTGTATACGCTCAGTGTCAAATATCGGGCATATGAATGAAGCTGAGTGGTGAGATTCACACACACTGCTATTGATGAGTGTATATTCTGTTGTGTTGCATAATGTGAATAGTATTGCGTGTACCATGTATATTATCCGATTCGTGTGTGAGAGTGCTGTTCACAGTCACTAACTAGTGATCGCTGTTAAATGTTACTCCTATTAATTATTTTAAATCACATTTAATGAACAATCGCTTCAACACTCATCTATTATGATTATAAGGCCGAATGACAGTCAGTAGTGTCAGCATCATCCGCACTTTAACACATGTTAACAAAAATGAATCTAACATAACATAATATGTCATAACAACACACCAAATTGTATTACATGATGTGACGTGATTATTGCAGTCAAAGCATTACAGTGATGTCAATTTCACACACGGCAAGTCGCTGACAAATTCGCCTACATTATTTAATTCAGTATATTAGCTTATGATTGACTCACCTCAGTGTCATGTACCGAGATTAAACAAGGGTTACTTGTTAGATTCACACACACTGCAATTGATGAGTGAATATTCTGTTGTGTTGCATAATGTGAATAGTATTGCGTGTGCCATGTATATTGTCCGAT
>CM046068.1:2747017-2799255 GCA_025215515.1 Schistosoma japonicum
ATAATCGATAGGAATAAGATAAAACGGCAATCACTTGTTAGAAACTATAAACAGCACTGTTAAACACGTTTCGGACAATATACATGGCACATGCAATACTATTCACATTATGCAACACAACAGAATATTCACTCATCAATTGCAGTGTGTGTGAATTTCACTACTTAGTTTTTTTCATATGCCCGATATATGACACTGAGCTTAGTTAATCATTAGCCATTATAATGAATGTAATAATGTAGGCGAATTTGTCAGCGACTTGCCGTGTGTGGAATTGACATCAGTGTAATGCTACGACTAAAATTATCATGTCACATCATGTAATAAAATTTCGTCTGTTCATATTTTATACTATGTTATGTTAGTTCCATCATTCTTAATATGTGTAGAAGTGCGGATGACGCTGACACTACTGACTGCCTTTGGACCTGATTTTCATAATAGGTGAGTGTTGAATCTATTGTTAATTAATTGTGATTCGAAATAATTAATAGGAGTGAGTTCAAACGGCGTTTATTGGTTAGAGACTGTGAACAGATCTCTTACACACTTTCTGAAGAATATACATGGCACACGCAATACTATTCACATTATGCAACACAACAGAATATTCACTCATCAATTGCAGTGTGTGTGAATTTCACCACTTAGTTTTTTTTAATGCCCGATATATGACACTGAGCTTAGTTAATCATTAGCCATTATAATGAATGTAATAATGTAGGCGAATTTGTCAGCGACTTGCCGTGTGTGGAATTGACATCAGTGTAATGCTACGACTAAAATTATCATGTCACATCATGTAATAAAATTTCGTCTGTTCATATTATATACTATGTTATGTTAGTTCCATCATTCTTAATATGTGTAGAAGTGCGGATGACGCTGACACTACTGACTGTCTTTGGACCTGATATTCATAATAGGTGAGTGTTGAATCTATTGTTGATTAATTGTGATTCGAGATTATTAATAGGAGTAAGTTCAAACGGCGATTTTTGGTTAGAGACTGTGAACAGCTCTCTTACACACTTATAGGAGAATATACATGGCACACGCAATACTATTCACATTATGCAACACAACAGAATATTCACTCATCAATTGCAGTGTGTGTGAATTTCACCACTTAGTTTTATTCATATGCCCGATATATGACACTGAGCTTAGTTAATCATTAGCCATTATAATGAATGTAATAATGTAGGCGAATTTGTCAGCGACTTGCCGTGTGTGGAATTGACATCAGTGTAATGCTACGACTAAAATTATCATGTCACATCATGTAATAAAATTTCGTCTGTTCATATTATATACTATGTTATGTTAGTTCCATCATTCTTAATATGTGTAGAAGTGCGGATGACGCTGACACTACTGACTGCCTTTGGACCTGATTTTCATAATAGGTGAGTGTTGAATCTATTGTTAATTAATTGTGATTCGAGATAATCAATAGGAGTAAGTTTAAACGGCGTTTTTTGGTTAGAGACTGTGAACAGATCTCTTACACACTTTTTGGAGAATATACATGTCACACGAAATACTATTCACATTATGCATCGCAACAGAATATTCACTCATCAATTGCAGTGTGTGTGAATCTCACTACTCAGTTTTTTTCATATGCCCGATATATGACACTGAGCTAAAACAATCATTATCCATTATAATGAATGTTATAATGTAGGCGAATTTGTCAGCGACTTGCCGTGTGTGGAATTGACATCAGTGTAATGCTACGACTAAAATTATCATGTCACATCATGTAATAAAATTTCGTCTGTTCATATTATATACTATGTTATGTTAGTTCCATCATTGTTAATATGTGTAGAAGTGCAGGTGATGCTGACACTACTGACTGTCTTTGGACCTGATATTCATAATAGGTGAGTGTTGAAGCGATTGTTGATTAATTGTGATTCGAGATAATCAATAGGAGTAAGTTCAAACGGCGTTTATTGGTTAGAGACTGTGAACAGCTCTCTTACACACTTTTTGGAGAATATACATGGCACACGCAATACTATTCACATTATGCAACACAACAGAATATTCACTCATCAATTGCAGTGTGTGTGAATTTCACCACTTAGTTTTATTCATATGCCCGATATATGACACTGAGCTTAGTTAATCATTAGCCATTATAATGAATGTAATAATGTAGGCGAATTTGTCAGCGACTTGCCGTGTGTGAAATTGACATCAGTGAAATGCTTCCACTACAATTATCATGTCACATCATGTTTAACAATTTGGTGTGTTGTTATGATATATAATGTTATGATAGTTTCTTTATTGTTAAAATGAGTAGAAGTGCGGATGATGCTGACACTACTGACTGTCATGCGGTCTGATATTCACAATAGATGAGTGTTTAATCGAATGTTGATTTGATGTAATTCGAAAAAATTTATTGCAATAAAATAAAACTGCGTTCAATTGTTAGAAACTGTGAACAGCACTCTAACAAACGTATCGGAAAATAAACATGGCACACGCAATACTATTCACATTATGCAACACAACAGAATATTCACTCATCAATTGCAGTGTCTGTGAATTTCACCACTCAGCTTCAATCATATGCACGATATATGACACTGAGCTTAGTCAATCATTAGCCATTATAATAATTGTAATAATGTAGGCGAATTTGTCAGCGACTTGCCGCGTGTGGAATTGACATCAGTGTAATGCTACGAATACAATTATCATGTCACATCATGTAATAAAATTTCGTCTGTTCATATTAAATACTATGTTATGTTAGTTCCATCATTGTTAATATGTGTAGAAGTGCAGGTGATGCTGACACTACTGACTGTCTTTGGACCTGATATTCATTAGAGATGAGTGTTGAATCTATTGTTGATTAATTGTGATTCGAGATAATCAATAGGAGTGAGTTCAAATCGCGTTTTTTGGTTAGAGACTGTGAACAGCTCTCTCACACACGTATCAAACAATATACATGGCACACGCAATACTATTCACATTATGCAACACAACAGAATATACACTCATCAATTGCAGTGTGTGTGAATCTCACCACTCAGCTTCATTCATATGCCCGATATATGACAATGAGCTGTGTCAATCATTAGCCATTGAAATAAATATAATAATGTAGGCGAATTTGTCAGCGACTTGCCGTGTGTGGATTTCACATCTGTGTAATGCTACGACTACAATTATCATGTGACATCATGTAATACAATTTGGTGTGTTGGTTTGACATATAATGTTATGATAGTTTCTTCGATGTTGATATGTGTAGAAGTGCGGATGATGCTGACACTACTGACTGTCATTCGGCCTGATATTCATAACAGATGAGTGTTGAAGCGATTGTTTATTCGATGTGATTGAAGATAATCAATAGGAGTAAGATTGAACGGCCTTACTAGTTAGAGACTGTGAACAGCTCTCTTACACACTTATCGGAGAATATACATGGCACACGCAATACTATTCACATTATGCAACACAACAGAATATTCACTCATCAATTGCAGTGTGTGTGAATCGCACTACTCAGTTTTTTTCATATGCTCGATATATGACACTGAGCTTAGTCAATCATTAGCCATTATAATGAATGTAATAATGTAGGCGAATTTGTCAGCGACTTGCCGTGTGTGGGATGGACATCAGTGTAATGCTACGAATACTATAATTATGTCACATCATGTAATAAAATTTCGTCTGTTCATATTATATACTATGTTATGTTAGTTCCATCATTGTTAATATGTGTAGAAGTGCGGATGACGCTGACACTACTGACTGTCATTCGGCCTGATATTCATAACAGATGAGTGTTGAAGCGATTGTTGATTTGATGTGATTCAAGATAATCAATAGGAGTAAGATTGAACGGCGTTTACTAGTTAGAGACTGTGAACAGCACTCTCACATACGCATCGGACAATATACATGGCACACGCAATACTATTCACATAATGCAACACAACAGAATATTCACTCATCAATTGCAGTGTGTGTGAATCTCACCACTCAGCTTCATTCAAATGCCCGATATATGACACTGAGCTTAGTCAATCATTAGCCATTAACAGTAATGAAATAATGTAGGCGAATTTGTCAGCGACTTGCCGTGTGTGGAATTCACATCAGTGTAATGCGACGACTACAATTATCATGTGACATCATGTAATACAATTTGGTGTGTTGTTTTGATATATAATGTTATGTTAGTTTCTTAATTGTTAATATGTGAAGAAGTGCGGATGATGCTGACACTACTGACTGTCATTAGACCTGATATTAATCATAGATGAGTGTTGAATCTATTGTTGAATAATTGTGATTCGCGTTTATCAATTGGAGTAAGATAAGACGGCGTTTATTGGTTAGAGACTGTGAACAGCTCTCTTACAAACGTATCGGAAAATATACATGGCACACGCAATACTATTCACAATCTGCATTGCAACAAAATATTCACTCATCAATTGCAGTGTGTGTGAATGTGAACACTCAACTTCAATTATATGCCCGATATATGACAATGAGCTTAAACAATCATTAATCATTATAATGAATATAATAATGTAGGCGAATTTGTCAGCTACTTGCCGTGTGTAAATTGACATCAGTGTAATGACACGAATACAATTATCATGTGACATCATGTAATACAATTTAGTGTGTTGTTTTGATATATAATGTTATGTTAGTTTCTTAATTGTTAATATGTGTAGAAGTGCGGATGATGCTGACACTACTAACTGTCATTAGACCTGATATTAATCATAGATGAGTGTTGAATCTATTGTTAAATAATTGTGATTCGCGTTTATCAATAGGAGTAAGATAAGACGGCGTTTATTGGTTAGAGACTGTGAACAGCTCTCTTACAAACGTATCGGAAAATATACATGGCACACGCAATACTATTCACAATCTGCATTGCAACAAAATATTCACTCATCAATTGCAGTGTGTGTGAATGTGAACACTCAACTTCAATTATATGCCCGATATATGACAATGAGCTTAAACAATCATTAATCATTATAAAGAAAGTAATAATATACGCGAATTTGTCAGCGACTTGCCGTGTGTGAAATTGACATCAGTGAAATGCTTAGACTACAATAATCATGTCACATCATGTAATACAATTCGGTATGTTGTTATGATACCTTATGTTATGATAGTTTCTTTATTGTTAATATGTGTAGAAGTGCGGATGATGCTGACACTACTGAATGTCATTCGGCCTGATATTCATAATAGATAAGTGTTGAAGCGATTGTTGATTTGATGTGATTCAAGATCATCAATTGTAGTAAGATTAAAAGGCGTTTACTAGTTAGAGACTGTGAACAGCACTCTCACACACGTATCAAACAATATACATGGCACACGCAATACTATTCACATTATGCAACACAACAGAATATACACTCATCAATTGCAGTGTGTGTGAATCTCACCACTCAGCTTCATTCATATGCCCGATATATGACAATGAGCTGTGTCAATCATTATCCATTAAAATAAATATAATAATGTAGGCGAATCTGTCAGCGACTTGCCGTGTGTGGATTTCACATCTGTGTAATGCTACGACTACAATTATCATGTGACATCATGTAATACAATTTGGTGTGTTGGTTTGACATATAATGTTATGATAGTTTCTTCGATGTTGATATGTGTAGAAGTGCGGATGATGCTGACACTACTGACTGTCATTCGGCCTGATATTCATAACAGATGAGTGTTGAAGCGATTGTTTATTCGATGTGATTGAAGATAATCAATAGGAGTAAGATTGAACGGCCTTACTAGTTAGAGACTGTGAACAGCACTCTTACATACGTATCGGACAATATACATGGCACATGCAATACTATTCAAATTATGCAACACAACAGAATATTCACTCATCAATTGCAGTGTGTGTGAATCTCACCACTCAGCTTCATTCATATGCCCGATATATGACAATGAGCTGTGTCAATCATTAGCCATTAAAATAAATATAATAATGTAGGCGAATCTGTCAGCGACTTGCCGTGTGTGGAATTCACATCAGTGTAATGCGACGACTACAATTATCATGTGACATCATGTAATACAATTTGGTGTGTTGTTTTGATATATAATGTTATGTTAGTTTCTTAATTGTTAATATGTGTAGAAGTGCGGATGATGCTGACACTACTAACTGTCATTAGACCTGATATTAATCATAGATGAGTGTTGAATCTATTGTTAAATAATTGTGATTCGCGTTTATCAATAGGAGTAAGATAAGACGGCGTTTATTGGTTAGAGACTGTGAACAGCTCTCTTACAAACGTATCGGAAAATATACATGGCACACGCAATACTATTCACAATCTGCATTGCAACAAAATATTCACTCATCAATTGCAGTGTGTGTGAATGTGAACACTCAACTTCAATTATATGCCCGATATATGACAATGAGCTTAAACAATCATTAATCATTATAAAGAAAGTAATAATATACGCGAATTTGTCAGCGACTTGCCGTGTGTGAAATTGACATCAGTGAAATGCTTAGACTACAATAATCATGTGACATCATGTAATACAATTCGGTATGTTGTTATGATACCTTATGTTATGATAGTTTCTTTATTGTTAATATGTGTAGAAGTGCGGATGATGCTGACACTACTGAATGTCATTCGTCCTGATATTCATAATAGATGAGTGTTGAAGCGATTGTTGATTTGATGTGATTCAAGATCATCAATTGTAGTAAGATTAAAAGGCGTTTACTAGTTAGAGACTGTGAACAGCACTCTCACACACGTATCAAACAATATACATGGCACACGCAATACTATTCACATTATGCAACACAACAGAATATACACTCATCAATTGCAGTGTGTGTGAATCTCACCACTCAGCTTCATTCATATGCCCGATATATGACAATGAGCTGTGTCAATCATTAGCCATTAAAATAAATATAATAATGTAGGCGAATCTGTCAGCGACTTGCCGTGTGTGGATTTCACATCTGTGTAATGCTACGACTACAATTATCATGTGACATCATGTAATACAATTTGGTGTGTTGGTTTGACATATAATGTTATGATAGTTTCTTCGATGTTGATATGTGTAGAAGTGCGGATGATGCTGACACTACTGACTGTCATTCGGCCTGATATTCATAACAGATGAGTGTTGAAGCGATTGTTTATTCGATGTGATTGAAGATAATCAATAGGAGTAAGATTGAACGGCCTTACTAGTTAGAGACTGTGAACAGCACTCTTACATACGTATCGGACAATATACATGGCACATGCAATACTATTCAAATTATGCAACACAACAGAATATTCACTCATCAATTGCAGTGTGTGTGAATCTCACCACTCAGCTTCATTCATATGCCCGATATATGACAATGAGCTGTGTCAATCATTAGCCATTAAAATAAATATAATAATGTAGGCGAATCTGTCAGCGACTTGCCGTGTGTGGAATTCACATCAGTGTAATGCGACGACTACAATTATCATGTGACATCATGTAATACGATTCGGTGTGTTGTTATGATACCTTATGTTATGATAGTTTCTTTATTGTTAATATGTGTAGAAGTGCGGATGATGCTGACACTACTGAATGTCATTCGGCCTGATATTCATAATAGATGAGTGTTGAAGCGATTGTTGATTTGATGTGATTCAAGATCATCAATTGTAGTAAGATTAAAAGGCGTTTACTAGTTAGAGACTGTGAACAGCACTCTCACACACGTATCAAACAATATACATGGCACACGCAATACTATTCACATTATGCAACACAACAGAATATACACTCATCAATTGCAGTGTGTGTGAATCTCACCACTCAGCTTCATTCATATGCCCGATATATGACAATGAGCTGTGTCAATCATTATCCATTAAAATAAATATAATAATGTAGGCGAATCTGTCAGCGACTTGCCGTGTGTGGATTTCACATCTGTGTAATGCTACGACTACAATTATCATGTGACATCATGTAATACAATTTGGTGTGTTGGTTTGACATATAATGTTATGATAGTTTCTTCGATGTTGATATGTGTAGAAGTGCGGATGATGCTGACACTACTGACTGTCATTCGGCCTGATATTCATAACAGATGAGTGTTGAAGCGATTGTTTATTCGATGTGATTGAAGATAATCAATAGGAGTAAGATTGAACGGCCTTACTAGTTAGAGACTGTGAACAGCACTCTTACATACGTATCGGACAATATACATGGCACATGCAATACTATTCAAATTATGCAACACAACAGAATATTCACTCATCAATTGCAGTGTGTGTGAATCTCACCACTCAGCTTCATTCATATGCCCGATATATGACAATGAGCTGTGTCAATCATTAGCCATTAAAATAAATATAATAATGTAGGCGAATCTGTCAGCAACTTGCCGTGTGTGGAATTCACATCAGTGTAATGCGACGACTACAATTATCATGTGACATCATGTAATACAATTTGGTGTGTTGTTTTGATATATAATGTTATGTTAGTTTCTTAATTGTTAATATGTGAAGAAGTGCGGATGATGCTGACACTACTGACTGTCATTAGACCTGATATTAATCATAGATGAGTGTTGAATCTATTGTTGAATAATTGTGATTCGCGTTTATCAATTGGAGTAAGATAAGACGGCGTTTATTGGTTAGAGACTGTGAACAGCTCTCTTACAAACGTATCGGAAAATATACATGGCACACGCAATACTATTCACAATCTGCATTGCAACAAAATATTCACTCATCAATTGCAGTGTGTGTGAATGTGAACACTCAACTTCAATTATATGCCCGATATATGACAATGAGCTTAAACAATCATTAATCATTATAATAAATATAATAATGTAGGCGAATTTGTCAGCTACTTGCCGTGTGTAAATTGACATCAGTGTAATGACACGAATACAATTATCATGTGACATCATGTAATACGATTCGGTGTGTTGTTATGATACCTTATGTTATGATAGTTTCTTTATTGTTAATATGTGTAGAAGTGCGGATGATGCTGACACTACTGAATGTCATTCGGCCTGATATTCATAATAGATGAGTGTTGAAGCGATTGTTGATTTGATGTGATTCAAGATCATCAATTGTAGTAAGATTAAAAGGCGTTTACTAGTTAGAGACTGTGAACAGCACTCTCACACACGTATCAAACAATATACATGGCACACGCAATACTATTCACATTATGCAACACAACAGAATATACACTCATCAATTGCAGTGTGTGTGAATCTCACCACTCAGCTTCATTCATATGCCCGATATATGACAATGAGCTGTGTCAATCATTAGCCATTAAAATAAATATAATAATATAGGCGAATCTGTCAGCGACTTGCCGTGTGTGGATTTCACATCTGTGTAATGCTACGACTACAATTATCATGTGACATCATGTAATACAATTTGGTGTGTTGGTTTGACATATAATGTTATGATAGTTTCTTCGATGTTGATATGTGTAGAAGTGCGGATGATGCTGACACTACTGACTGTCATTCGGCCTGATATTCATAACAGATGAGTGTTGAAGCGATTGTTTATTCGATGTGATTGAAGATAATCAATAGGAGTAAGATTGAACGGCCTTACTAGTTAGAGACTGTGAACAGCACTCTTACATACGTATCGGACAATATACATGGCACATGCAATACTATTCAAATTATGCAACACAACAGAATATTCACTCATCAATTGCAGTGTGTGTGAATCTCACCACTCAGCTTCATTCATATGCCCGATATATGACAATGAGCTGTGTCAATCATTAGCCATTAAAATAAATATAATAATGTAGGCGAATCTGTCAGCGACTTGCCGTGTGTGGAATTCACATCAGTGTAATGCGACGACTACAATTATCATGTGACATCATGTAATACAATTTGGTGTGTTGTTTTGATATATAATGTTATGTTAGTTTCTTAATTGTTAATATGTGAAGAAGTGCGGATGATGCTGACACTACTGACTGTCATTAGACCTGATATTAATCATAGATGAGTGTTGAATCTATTGTTGAATAATTGTGATTCGCGTTTATCAATAGGAGTAAGATAAGACGGCGTTTATTGGTTAGAGACTGTGAACAGCTCTCTTACAAACGTATCGGAAAATATACATGGCACACGCAATACTATTCACAATCTGCATTGCAACAAAATATTCACTCATCAATTGCAGTGTGTGTGAATGTGAACACTCAACTTCAATTATATGCCCGATATATGACAATGAGCTTAAACAATCATTAATCATTATAATGAATATAATAATGTAGGCGAATTTGTCAGCTACTTGCCGTGTGTAAATTGACATCAGTGTAATGACACGAATACAATTATCATGTGACATCATGTAATACGATTTGGTGTGTTGTTTTGATATATAATGTTATGTTAGTTTCTTAATTGTTAATATGTGTAGAAGTGCGGATGATGCTGACACTACTGACTGTCATTAGACCTGATATTAATCATAGATGAGTGTTGAATCTATTGTTAAATAATTGTGATTCGCGTTTATCAATAGGAGTAAGATAAGACGGCGTTTATTGGTTAGAGACTGTGAACAGCTCTCTTACAAACGTATCGGAAAATATACATGGCACACGCAATACTATTCACAATCTACATTGCAACAAAATATTCACTCATCAATTGCAGTGTGTGTGAATGTGAACACTCAACTTCAATTATATGCCCGATATATGACAATGAGCTTAAACAATCATTAATCATTATAAAGAAAGTAATAATATACGCGAATTTGTCAGCGACTTGCCGTGTGTGAAATTGACATCAGTGAAATGCTTAGACTACAATAATCATGTCACATCATGTAATACAATTCGGTGTGTTGTTATGATACCTTATGTTATGATAGTTTCTTTATTGTTAATATGTGTAGAAGTGCGGATGATGCTGACACTACTGAATGTCATTCGGCCTGATATTCATAATAGATGAGTGTTGAAGCGATTGTTGATTTGATGTGATTCAAGATCATCAATTGTAGTAAGATTAAAAGGCGTTTACTAGTTAGAGACTGTGAACAGCACTCTCACACACGTATCAAACAATATACATGGCACACGCAATACTATTCACATTATGCAACACAACAGAATATACACTCATCAATTGCAGTGTGTGTGAATCTCACCACTCAGCTTCATTCATATGCCCGATATATGACAATGAGCTGTGTCAATCATTAGCCATTAAAATAAATATAATAATGTAGGCGAATCTGTCAGCGACTTGCCGTGTGTGGATTTCACATCTGTGTAATGCTACGACTACAATTATCATGTGACATCATGTAATACAATTTGGTGTGTTGGTTTGACATATTATGTTGAATTAATTTCTTTATTGTCAATATGTGTAGAGTTGCGGATGATGCTGACACTACTGACTGTCATTCGGCCTGATATTCATAATAGATGAGTGTTGAATCGATTGTTGATTTGATGTGATTCAAGATAATCGATAGAAATAAGATAAAATTGCGTTCACGTGTTAGAAACTGTTAACAGCACACTTACATACGTATCGTACATTATACATGGCACATGCAATACTATATTATATTATGCAACACAACAGAATATACACTCATCAATTGCAGTGTGTGTGAATCTCACCACTCAGCTTCATTCATATGCACGATATATGACAATGAGCTAAGTCAATCATTAGCCATTATAATGAATGAATTAATGTGGGCGAATTCGTCAGCGACTTGCCGTGTGTGGAATTGACATCAGTGAACTGCTACGACTACAATCATCATGTCACATCATGTAATACAATTTGGTGTGTTGTTATAACATTTTATGATATGAATGTTTCTTTATTGTTAAAAAGAGTGGAAGTGCGAATGATGCTGACACTACTGACTGTCATTCGGCCTGATATTCATAATAGATGAGTGTTGAAGCGATTGTTGATTTGATGTGATCCAAGATAATCGATAGAATTAGGATAAAATTGCGTTCACGTGTTAGAAACTGTTAACAGCACACTCACATACGTATCGAACAATATACATGGCACACGCAATACTATTCATATTATGCAACACAACAGAATATTCACTCATCAATTGCAGTGTGTGTGAATCTCACCACTCAGCTTCATTCATATGCACGATATATGACAATGAGCTAAGTCAATCATCAGCCATTATAATGAATGAATAAATGTGGGCGAATTCGTCAGCGACTTGCCGTGTGTGGAATTGACATCAGTGAAATGCTACGACTACAATTATAATGTCACATCATGTAATACTATTTGATGTGTTGTTATGACATATTATGTTATGATAGTTTCTTCGATGTTGATATGTGTAGAAGTGCGGATTATGCTGACACTACTAACTGTCATTTGGCCTGATATTCATAATAGATGAGTGTTGAAGCGATTGTTGATTCGATGTGATTCAAGATATTCGATAGAAACAAGAATAAATTGCGTTCACGTGTTAGAAACTGTTAACAGCACACTTACATACGTATTTGACAATAAACATGGCACAAGCAATACTATTCAAATTATGCAACACAACATAATATACACTCATCAATTGCAGTGTGTGTGAATCTCACCACTCAGCTTCATTCATATGCACGATATATGACAATGAGCTAAGTCAATCATTAGCCATTATAATGAATGTATAAATGTAGGCGAATTCGTCAGCGACTTGCCGTGTGTGGAATTGACATCAGTGAAATGCTACGACTACAATTATCATGTCACATCATGTAATACTATTTGATGTGTTGTTATGACATATTATGTTATGATAGTTTCTTCGATGTTGATATGTGTAGAAGTGCGGATGATGCTGACACTACTGACTGTCATTCGGCCTGATATTCATAATAGATAAGTGTTGAAGCGATTGTTGATTTGATGTGATTCAGGATAATCAATAGTTTTAAGAATAAACGGCGTTTACTAGTTAGAGAATGTGAACATCACTCTCGCACACGTATCGGACAATATACATGGCACATGCAATACTATTCATATTATGCAACACAACAGAATATTCACTCATCAATTGCAGTGTGTGTGAATCTCACCACTCAACTTCATTCAATGCTTGAAATTTGACACTGAGCGTATACAATCATTAGACATTATGATGATTGTATGATTGTAGGCGAATTTGTCCGCAAAGGCTCTGTGTGGAATTGACATCAGTGTAAGCTACGTCTACAATCATCATGTCACATCATGTTAAACAATTTGGTGTGATGTTATGACATATTATGTTATATTAATTTCTTTATTGTTAATATGTGTAAAAGTGCGGATGATGCTGACACTACTAACTGTCATTTGGCCTGATATTCATAATAGATGAGTGTTGAAGCGATTGTTGATTCGATGTGATTCAAGATATTCGATAGAAACAAGAATAAATTGCGTTCACGTGTTAGAAACTGTTAACAGCACACTTACATACGTATTTGACAATAAACATGGCACAAGCAATACTATTCAAATTATGCAACACAACAGAATATACACACATCAATTGCAGTGTGTGTGAATCTCACCACTCAGCTTCATTCATATGCACGATATATGACAATGAGCTAAGTCAATCATTAGCCATTATAATGAATGTATAAATGTAGGCGAATTTGTCTTCGACTTGCCGTGTGTGGAATTGACATCAGTGTAAGCTACGACTACAATTATCATGTGACATCATGTGATACAATTTAAAGTGTTGCTATGACATATTATGTTATGTTAATTTCATTGTTAAAATGAGTAGAAGTGCGGATTATGCTGACACTACTGACTGTCATTCGGCCTGATATTCATAATAGATGAGTGTTGAAGCGATTGTTGATTTGATGTGATTCAAGATAATCAATAAGAGTGAGATTAAACGGCGTTTACTAGTTAGAGACTGTGAACAGCACTCTCACACACGTATCGGACAATATACATGGCACACGCAATACTATTCACATTATGCAACACAACAGAATATACACTCATCAATTGCAGTGTGTGTGAATCTCACCACTCAACTTCATTCAATGCTTGAAATTTGACACTGAGCGTATACAATCATTAGACATTATGATGATTGTATGATTGTAGGCGAATTTGTCCGCAAAGGCTCTGTGTGGAATTGACATCAGTGTAAGCTACGTCTACAATCATCATGTCACATCATGTTAAACAATTTGGTGTGATGTTATGACATATTATGTTATATTAATTTCTTTATTGTTAATATGTGTAAAAGTGCGGATGATGCTGACACTACTAACTGTCATTTGGCCTGATATTCATAATAGATGAGTGTTGAAGCGATTGTTGATTCGATGTGATTCAAGATATTCGATAGAAACAAGAATAAATTGCGTTCACGTGTTAGAAACTGTTAACAGCACACTTACATACGTATTTGACAATAAACATGGCACAAGCAATACTATTCAAATTATGCAACACAACAGAATATACACACATCAATTGCAGTGTGTGTGAATCTCACCACTCAGCTTCATTCATATGCACGATATATGACAATGAGCTAAGTCAATCATTAGCCATTATAATGAATGTATAAATGTAGGCGAATTTGTCTTCGACTTGCCGTGTGTGGAATTGACATCAGTGTAAGCTACGACTACAATTATCATGTGACATCATGTGATACAATTTAAAGTGTTGCTATGACATATTATGTTATGTTAATTTCATTGTTAAAATGAGTAGAAGTGCGGATTATGCTGACACTACTGACTGTCATTCGGCCTGATATTCATAATAGATGAGTGTTGAAGCGATTGTTGATTTGATGTGATTCAAGATAATCAATAGGAGTTAGATTAAACGGCGTTTACTAGTTAGAGACTGTGAACAGCACTCTCACACACGTATCGGACAATATACATGGCACACGCAATACTATTCACATTATGCAACACAACAGAATATACACTCATCAATTGCAGTGTGTGTGAATCTCACCACTCAGCTTCATTCATATGCTCGATATATGACACTGAGCTGAGTCAATCATTAGCCATTATAATGAATGTATAAATGTAGGCGAATTTGTCAGCGACTTGCCGTGTGTGGAATTGACATCAGTGAAATGCTACGACTACAATTATCATGTCACATCATGTAATACAATTTGGTGTGTTGTTATAACATTTTATGATATGATTGTTTTTTTATTGTTAATATGTGTAGAAGTGCGGATGATGCTGACACTACTGACTGTCATTTGGCCTGATATTCATAATAGATGAGTGTTGAAGCGATTGTTGATTTGATGTGATTCAGGATAATCAATAGTAGTAAGATTAAACGGCGTTTACTAGTTAGAGAATGTGAACATCACTCTCACACATGTATCGGACAATATACATGGTTCATGCAATACTATTCATATTATGCAACACAACAGAATATTCACTCATCAATTGCAGTGTGTGTGAATCTCACCACTCAGCTTCATTCATATGCCCGATATATGACAATGAGCTGAGTCAATCATTAGCCATTATAATGAATGTATAAATGTAGGCGAATTTGTCAGCGACTTGCCGTGTGTGGAATAGACATCAGTGTAAGCTACGACTACAATAATCATGTCACATCATGTTAAACAATTTTGTGTGATGTTAAGACATATTATGTTATGTTAATTTCTTTATTGTTAATATGTGTAGAAGTGCGGATGATGCTGACACTACTGACTGTCATTCGGCCTGATATTCATAATAGATGAGTGTTGAAGCGATTGTTGATTTGATGTGATTCAGGATAATCAATAGTAGTAAGATTAAACGGCGTTTACTAGTTAGAGAATGTGAACATCACTCTCACACATGTATCGGACAATATACATGGCACATGCAATACTATTCATATTATGCAACACAACAGAATATTCACTCATCAATTGCAGTGTGTGTAAATCTCACCACTCAGCTTTATTCATATGCACGATATATGACAATGAGCTAAGTCAATCATTATACATTATAATGAATGAATTAATGTGGGCGAATTCGTCAGCGACTTGCCGTGTGTGGAATTGACATCAGTGAAATGCTACGACTACAATCATCATGTCACATCATGTAATACAATTTGGTGTGTTGTTATAACATTTTATGATATGATTGTTTTTTTATTGTTAATATGTGTAGAAGTGCGGATGATGCTGACACTACTGACTGTCATTTGGCCTGATATTCATAATAGATGAGTGTTGAAGCGATTGTTGATTTGATGTGATTTGAGATCATCATTTGAAGTAAGATTGAACGGAGTTAAGTAGTTAGAGACTGTGAACAGCACTGTCACACACGTATCGGACAATATACATGGCACACGCAATACTATTCACATTATGCAACACAACAGAATATACACTCATCAATTGCAGTGTGTGTGAATCTCACCACTCAACTTCATTCAATGCTCGAAATTTGACACTGAGCGTATACAATCATTAGACATTATGATGATTGGATGATTGTAGGCGAATTTGTCAGCAAAGGCTCTGTGTGGAATTCACATCAGTGTAAGCTACGTCTACAATCATCATGTCACATCATGTTAAAAAATTTGGTGTGATGTTATGACATATTATGTTATATTTATTTCTTTATTGGTAATATGTGTAGAGTTGCGGATGATGCTGACACTACTGACTGTCATTCGGCCTGATATTCATAATAGATGAGTGTTGAAGCGATTGTTGATTTGATGTGATTCAAGATAATCGACAGAAATAAGATCAAATTGCGTTCACGTGTTAGAAACTGTAAACAGCACACTTACATACGTATCGGACAATATACATGGCACATGCAATACTATTCATATTATGCAACACAACAGAATATACACTCATCAATTGCAGTGTGTGTGAATCTCACCACTCAGCTTCATTCATATGCACGATATATGACAATGAGCTAAGTCAATCATTAGCCATTATAATGAATGTATAAATGTTGGCGAATTCGTCAGCGACTTGCCGTGTGTGGAATTGACATCAGTGAAATGCTACGACTACAATTATCATGTGACATCATGTAATACAATTTAAAGTGTTGTTATGACATATTATGTTATGTTAATTTCTTCATTGTTAATATGTGTAGAAGTGCGGATGATGCTGACACTACTGACTGTCATTCGGCCTGATATTCATAATAGATGAGTGTTGAAGCGATTGTTGATTTGATGTGATTCAGGATAATCAATAGTTTTAAGAATAAACGGCGTTTACTAGTTAGAGAATGTGAACATCACTCTCACACACGTATCGGACAATATACATGGCACATGCAATACTATTCATATTATGCAACACAACAGAATATTCACTCATCAATTGCAGTGTGTGTGAATCTCACCACTCAACTTCATTCAATGCTTGAAATTTGACACTGAGCGTATACAATCATTAGACATTATGATGATTGTATGATTGTAGGCGAATTTGTCCGCAAAGGCTCTGTGTGGAATTGACATCAGTGTAAGCTACGTCTACAATCATCATGTCACATCATGTTAAACAATTTGGTGTGATGTTATGACATATTATGTTATATTAATTTCTTTATTGTTAATATGTGTAAAAGTGCGGATGATGCTGACACTACTAACTGTCATTTGGCCTGATATTCATAATAGATGAGTGTTGAAGCGATTGTTGATTCGATGTGATTCAAGATATTCGATAGAAACAAGAATAAATTGCGTTCACGTGTTAGAAACTGTTAACAGCACACTTACATACGTATTTGACAATAAACATGGCACAAGCAATACTATTCAAATTATGCAACACAACAGAATATACACACATCAATTGCAGTGTGTGTGAATCTCACCACTCAGCTTCATTCATATGCACGATATATGACAATGAGCTAAGTCAATCATTAGCCATTATAATGAATGTATAAATGTAGGCGAATTTGTCTTCGACTTGCCGTGTGTGGAATTGACATCAGTGTAAGCTACGACTACAATTATCATGTGACATCATGTGATACAATTTAAAGTGTTGCTATGACATATTATGTTATGTTAATTTCATTGTTAAAATGAGTAGAAGTGCGGATTATGCTGACACTACTGACTGTCATTCGGCCTGATATTCATAATAGATGAGTGTTGAAGCGATTGTTGATTTGATGTGATTCAAGATAATCAATAGGAGTAAGATTAAACGGCGTTTACTAGTTAGAGACTGTGAACAGCACTCTCACACACGTATCGGACAATATACATGGCACACGCAATACTATTCACATTATGCAACACAACAGAATATACACACATCAATTGCAGTGTGTGTGAATCTCACCACTCAGCTTCATTCATATGCCCGATATATGACACTGAGCTGAGTCAATCATTAGCCATTATAATGAATGTATAAATGTAGGCGAATTTGTCAGCGACTTGCCGTGTGTGGAATTGACATCAGTGAAATGCTACGACTACAATCATCATGTCACATCATGTAATACAATTTGGTGTGTTGTTATAACATTTTATGATATGATTGTTTTTTTATTGTTAATATGTGTAGAAGTGCGGATGATGCTGACACTACTGACTGTCATTTGGCCTGATATTCATAATAGATGAGTGTTGAAGCGATTGTTGATTTGATGTGATTCAGGATAATCAATAGTAGTAAGATTAAACGGCGTTTACTAGTTAGAGAATGTGAACATCACTCTCACACACGTATTGAACAATATACATGGCACACGCAATACTATTCACATTATGCAACACAACAGAATATACACTCATCAATTGCAGTGTGTGTGAATTTCACCACTCAGCTTCATTCATATGCCCGATATATGACAATGAGCTGAGTCAATCATTAGCCATTATAATGAATGTATAAATGTAGGCGAATTTGTCAGCGACTTGCCGTGTGTGGAATAGACATCAGTGTAAGCTACGACTACAATAATCATGTCACATCATGTTAAACAATTTTGTGTGATGTTAAGACATATTATGTTATGTTAATTTCTTTATTGTTAATATGTGTAGAAGTGCGGATGATGCTGACACTACTGACTGTCATTCGGCCTGATATTCATAATAGATGAGTGTTGAAGCGATCGTTGATTTGAGGTGATTCAGGATAATCAATAGTAGTAAGATTAAACGGCGTTTACTAGTTAGAGAATGTGAACATCACTCTCACACATGTATCGGACAATATACATGGCACATGCAATACTATTCATATTATGCAACACAACAGAATATTCACTCATCAATTGCAGTGTGTGTGAATCTCACCACTCAGCTTTATTCATATGCACGATATATGACAATGAGCTAAGTCAATCATTATACATTATAATGAATGAATTAATGTGGGCGAATTCGTCAGCGACTTGCCGTGTGTGGAATTGACATCAGTGAAATGCTACGACTACAATCATCATGTCACATCATGTAATACAATTTGGTGTGTTGTTATAACATTTTATGATATGATTGTTTTTTTATTGTTAATATGTGTAGAAGTGCGGATGATGCTGACACTACTGACTGTCATTTGGCCTGATATTCATAATAGATGAGTGTTGAAGCGATTGTTGATTTGATGTGATTTGAGATCATCATTTGAAGTAAGATTGAACGGAGTTAAGTAGTTAGAGACTGTGAACAGCACTGTCACACACGTATCGGACAATATACATGGCACACGCAATACTATTCACATTATGCAACACAACAGAATATACACTCATCAATTGCAGTGTGTGTGAATCTCACCACTCAACTTCATTCAATGCTCGAAATTTGACACTGAGCGTATACAATCATTAGACATTATGATGATTGGATGATTGTAGGCGAATTTGTCGGCAAATGCTCTGTGTGGAATTGACATCAGTGTAAGCTACGTCTACAATCATCATGTCACATCATGTTAATAAATTTGGTGTGATGTTATGACATATTATGTTATATTTATTTCTTTATTGGTAATATGTGTAGAGTTGCGGATGATGCTGACACTACTGACTGTCATTCGGCCTGATATTCATAATAGATGAGTGTTGAAGCGATTGTTGATTTGATGTGATTCAAGATAATCGATAGAAATAAGATCAAATTGCGTTCACGTGTTAGAAACTGTAAACAGCACACTTACATACGTATCGGACAATATACATGGCACATGCAATACTATTCATATTATGCAACACAACAGAATATACACTCATCAATTGCAGTGTGTGTGAATCTCACCACTCAGCTTCATTCATATGCACGATATATGACAATGAGCTAAGTCAATCATTAGCCATTATAATGAATGAATAAATGTGGGCGAATTTGTCAGCGACTTGCCGTGTGTGGAATTGACATCAGTGAAATGCTACGACTACAATCATCATGTCACATCATGTAATACAATTTGCTGTGTTGTTATAACATTTTATGATATGATTGTTTCTTTATTAATAAAATGAGTAGAAGTGCGGATGATGCTGACACTACTGACTGTCATTTGGCCTGATATTCATAATAGATGAGTGTTGAAGCGATTGTTGATTTGATGTGAATTAAGATCATCATTTGAAGTAAGATTGAACGGAGTTAAGTAGTTAGAGACTGTGAACAGCACTGTCACACACGAATTGGACAATATACATGGCACACGCAATACTATTCACATTATGCAACACAACAGAATATACACTCATCAATTGCAGTGTGTGTGAATCTCACCACTCAACTTCATTCAATGCTCGAAATTTGACACTGAGCGTATACAATCATTAGACATTATGATTATTGGATGTTTGTAGGCGAATTTGTCAGCAAAGGCTCTGTGTGGAATTGACATCAGTGTAAGCTACGTCTACAATCATCATGTCACATCATGTTAAACAATTTGGTGTGATGTTATGACATATTATGTTATATTAATTTCTTTTTTGTTAATATGTAAAAAAGTGCGGATGTTGCTGACACTACTAACTGTCATTCATCCTGATATTCATAATAGATGAGTGTTGAAGCGATTGTTGATTCGATGTGATTCAAGTTATTCGATAGAAAAAAGTTTAAATTGCGTTCACGTGTTAGAAACTGTTAACAGCACACTTACATACGTATTTGACAATAAACATGGCACATGCAATACTATTCATATTATGCAACACAACAGAATATTCACTCATCAATTGCAGTGTGTGTGAATCTCACCACTCAGCTTCATTCATATGCCCGATATATGACACTGAGCTGAGTCAATCATTAGCCATTATAATGAATGTATAAATGTTGGCGAATTTGTCAGCGACTTGCCGTGTGTGGAATTGACATCAGTGAAATGCTACGACTACAATTATCATGTGACATCATGTAATACAATTTAGTGTGTTGTTATGACATATTATGTTATGTTAATTTCTTCATTGTTAATATGTGTAGAAGTGCGGATGATGCTGACACTACTGACTGTCATTCGGCCTGATATTCATAATAGATGAGTGTTGAAGCGATTGTTGATTTGATGTGATTCAAGATAATCAATAGGAATAAGATTAAACGGCGTTTACTAGTTAGAGACTGTGAACAGCACTCTCACACACGTATCGGACAATATACATGGCACACGCAATACTATTCACATTATGCAACACAACAGAATATTCACTCATCAATTGCAGTGTGTGTGAATCTCACAACCCAACTTCATGCAATGTTCGAAATATGACATTAGGCGTATACAATCATTAGACATTATGATGATTGAATGATTGTAGGCGAATTTGTCGGCAAATGCTCTGTGTGGAATTAACATCAGTGTAAGCTACGTCTACAATCATCATGTCACATCATGTTAAACAATTTGGTGTGATGTTATGACATATTATGTTATATTAATTTCTTTTTTGTTAATATGTAAAAAAGTGCGGATGATGCTGACACTACTAACTGTCATTCATCCTGATATTCATAATAGATGAGTGTTGAAGCGATTGTTGATTCGATGTGATTCAAGTTATTCGATAGAAAAAAGTTTAAATTGCGTTCACGTGTTAGAAACTGTTAACAGCACACTTACATACGTATTTGACAATAAACATGGCACATGCAATACTATTCATATTATGCAACACAACAGAATATTCACTCATCAATTGCAGTGTGTGTGAATCTCACCACTCAGCTTCATTCATATGCCCGATATATGACAATGAGCTGAGTCAATCATTAGCCAATATAATGATTGTAGTAATATATACGAATTTGTCAGCGACTTGCCGTGTGTAAAATTATCATAAGTGAAATGCTTTGACTACAATTATCATGTCACATCATGTAATACAATTTGGTGTGTTGTTATGACATATTATGTTATAATATTTTTTTTATATTTTATATGTGTAGAAGTGCGGATGATGCTGACACTGCTGACTGTCATTCGGTGTGATATTTATAATAGATTAGTGTTAAAGCGATTGTTGATTCGATGTGATACAAAATCATCAATTGGAGTATGATTAAACGGCGTTTACTTGTTAGAGACTGTGAACAGCACTCTCACAAACGTATCGGACAATATACATGGCACACGCAATACTATTCACATTATGCAACACAACAGAATATTCACTCATCGATTGCAGTGTGTGTGAATCTCACCACTCAGCTTCATTCATATGCCCGATATATGACACTGAGCTGAGTCAATCATTAGCCAATATGATGAATGTAATAATGTAGGCGAATTTGTCAGCGACTTGCCGTGTGTGGAATTGACATCAGTGTAATGCTACGACTACAATTATCATGTCACATCATGTGATACAATTTGGTGTGTTGTTATGTCATATTATGTTATGTTAGTTTCTTTTTTGTTAATATGTGTAGAAGTGCGGATGATGCTGACACTACTGACTGTCATTCGGCCTGATATTCATAATAGATGAGTGTTGAAGCGATTGTTGATTTGATGTGATTCAAGATAATCAATAGGAGTAAGATTTAACGGCGTTTACTAGTAAGAGACTGTGAACAGCACTCTCACATACGTATCGGACAATATACATGGCACACGCAATACTATTCACATTATGCAACACAACAGAATATTCAATCATCAATTGCAGTGTGTGTAAATCTCACTACTCAGCTTCATTCATATGCACGATATATGACAATGAGCTAAGTCAATCATTAGCCATTATAATGAATGTGTAAATGTAGGCGATATCGTCAGCGACTTGTCGTTTGTGGAATTGACATCAGTGAAATACTTTGACTACAATTATCATGTCACATCACGTAATACAATTTGGTGTGTTGTTATGACATATTATGTTATGATAGTTTTTTTAATGTAAATATGTGTAGAAGTGCGGATGTTGCTGACACTACTGACTGTCATTCGGCCTGATATTCATAATAAATAAGTGTTGAAGCAATTGTTGATTTGATGTGATTCCAGATAATCAATAGGAGTAAGAATAAACGGCGTTTACTAGTTAGAGACTGTGAACAGCACTCTCAAACACGTATCGGACAATATACATGGCACACGCAATACTATTCACATTATGCAACACAACAGAATATACACTCATCAATTGCAGTGTGTGTGAATCTCACCACTCAGCTTCATTCATATGCCCGATATATGACAATGAGCTGAGTCAATCATTAGCCATTATAATGAATGTATAAATGTAGGCGAATTCGTCAGCGACTTGCCGTGTGTGGAATTGACATCAGTGAAATACTTTGACTACAATTATCATGTCACATCATGTAATACAATTTGGTGTGTTGTTATGACATATTATGTTATGATAGTTTTTTTAATGTAAATATGTGCAGAAGTGCGGATGTTGCTGACACTACTGACTGTCATTCGGCCTGATATTCATAATAGATGAGTGTTGAAGCAATTGTTGATTTGATGTGATTCAAGATAATCAATAGGAGTAACAATAAACGGCGTTTACTAGTTAGAGACTGTGAACAGCACTTTCACACATGTATCCGACAATTTACATGGCACACGCAATACTATTCACATTATGCAACACAACAGAATATACACTCATCAATTGCAGTGTGTGTGAATCTCACCACTCAGCTTCATTCATATGCCCGATATATGACAATGAGCTGAGTCAATCATTAGCCATTATAATGAATGCATAAATGTAGGCGAATTCGTCAGCGACTTGCCGTGTGTGGAATTGACATCAGTGAAATGCTACGACTCCAATCATCATGTCACATCATGTAATACAATTTGGTGTGTTGTTATGACATATTATGTTATGATAGTTTTTTTAATGTAAATATGAGTAGAAGTGCGGATGTTGCTGACACTACTGACTGTCATTCGTCCTGATATTCATTATAGATAAGTGTTTAAGCAATTTTTGATTTGATGTGATTCAAGATAATCAATAAGAGTAAGATTACACGGTATTCACTAGTTAGAGACTGTGAACAGCACTCTTACACACGTATCGGACAATATACATGGCACACGCAATACTATTCACATTATGCAACACAACAGAATATTCACTCATCAATTGCAGTGTGTGTGAATCTCACCACTCAGCTTCAATAATATGACCGATATATGACACTAAGCTTAGTCAATCATTAGACATTATAATGAATGTATAAATGTAGGCAAATTTGTCAGCGACTTGCCGTGTGTGAAATTGACATCAGTGAAGCACGTTGACTACAATTATTATGTTATATCATGTAATACAGTTTGGTGTGTTGTTATGACATATAATGTATGTTATTTTCTTCATTGTTAATATGAGTAGAAGTGCGGATGATGCTGACACTACTGACTGTCATTCGGCCTGATATTCATAATAGATGAGTGATGAAGCGATTGTTGATTTATTGTGATTCGAATAATCAATAGGAGTTGGATTAAACGGCGTTTACTAGTTAGAGACTGTGAACAGCACTCTCACATACGTATCGGACAATATACATGGCACACGCAATACTATTCACATTATGCAACAGAACAGAATATTCACTCATCAATTGCAGCGTGTGTTAATCTCACAACTCAATTTCATTCATATGCCTGATATGTGACATTAGGCGTATACAATCATTAGCCAATATGATGAATGTAATAATGTAGGCGAATTTGTCAGCGACTTGCTGTGTGTGGAATTGACATCAGTGAAAATCTTTGAATACAATTATAATGTCACATCTTGTAATACAATTTGGTGTGTTGTTATGACATACTATGTTATGTTAATTTCTTTATTGTTAATATGAGTAGAAGTGCGGATGTTGCTGACACTACTGACTGTCATTCGGGCTGATATTCATGATAGATGAGTGTTGAAGCGATTGTTGATTTATTGTGATTCAAAATAATCAATAAGAATAAGATTAAACGGCGTTTACTAGTCAGAGACTGTGAACAGCACTCTCACACACGTATCGGACAATATACATGGCACACGCAATACTATTCACATTATGCAACACAACAGAATATACACTCATCAATTGCAGTGTGAGTGAATCTCACCACTCAGCTTCATTCATATGCCCGATATATAACTATGAGAGTATAAAATCATTAGCCAATATAATGAATATATAAATGTAGGCGAATTCGTCAGCGACTTGCCGTGTGTGGAATTGACATCAGTGAAATACTTTGACTACAATTATAATGTCACATCATGTAATACAATTTGGTGTGTTGTTATGGCATATTATGTTATGTTGATGCCTTTATTGTTAATATGAGTAAAAGTGCGGATGATGCTGACACTACTGACTGTCATTCGGCCTGATATTCATAATAGATGAGTGTTGAAGCGATTGTTGATTTAATGTGATTCAAGATAATCAATGTAAATTAAAATGAAAAGCGTTTTCTATATATAGACTGTGAACAGCACTTTAACACACGTATAGGACAATATACATAGCACAAGAAATCTATTCACATTATGCGCACAACTGATTGATCACCCATCAAATGAAGTGTGTGTGAATCTCACCACTCAGCTTTATTTATTGGCCTGATATATATAACAGAGCAGAATCAATCATTAGCCAATATATTGAATGAAATAATGTAGGCGAATTAGTCAGCGACTTGCCGTGTGTGAAATTGACATCAGTGAAATGCTACGACTACAATCATCATGTCACATCATGTAATAAAATTTGGTGTTTTGTTATGACATACTATGTTATGTAAGGTTCTTTATTGTTAATATGTGTAGAAGTGCGGATGATGCTGACACTACTGACTGTCATTCGGCCTGATATTCATAATAGATGAGTGTTGAAGCGATTGTAGATTTGATGTGTTTCAAGATACTCAATAGGTGAAAAAATAAACGGCGTTTACTAGTTAGAGACTGTGATCAGCACTTTCACACATGTATCCGACAATATACATGGCACACGCAATACTATTCACATTATGCAACACAACAGAATATTCACTCATCAATTGCAGTGTGTGTAAATCTCACTACTCAGCTTCATTAATATGACCGATATATGACACTAAGCTTAGTCAATCATTAGCCATTATAAGGAATGTATAAATGTAGGCAAATTTGTCAGCGACTTGCCGTGTGTGGAATTGACATCAGTGAAGTACTTTGACTACAATTATCATGTCATATCATGTAATACAATTTGGTGTGTTGTTATGACATATTATGTTATGTTAATTTCTTTATTGTTAAAATGAGTAGAAGTGCGGATGATGCTGACACTACTGACTGCCATTCGGCCTGATATTCATAATAGATTAGTGTTGAATCGATTGTTGATTTATTGTGATTCAAAATAATCATTAGGAATAAGAATAAACGGCGTTTACTAGTTAGAGACTGTGAACAGCACTCTCACACACGTATCGGAAAATATACATGGCACACGCAATACTATTCACATTATGCAACACAACAGAATATTCACTCATCAATTGCAGTGTGTGTGAATCTCACCATTCAGCTTCATTAATATGCCCGATATATGACAATGAGCTTAGTCAATCATTAGCCATTATAATGAATGTATAAATGTAGGCAAATTCGTCAGCGACTTGCCGTGTGTGGAATTGACATCAGTGAAGTACTTTGACTACAATTATCATGTCACATCATGTAATACAATTTGGTGTGTTGTTATGACATACTATGTATGTTAATTTCTTCATTGTTATTATGTTTAGAAGTGCGATTGATGCTGACACTACTGACTGTCATTCGGCCTGAAAATCATAATAGATGTGTGTTGAAGCGATTGTTGATTTGATGTGATTCCAGATAATCAATAGGAGTGAGATTACACGGCGTTTACTAGTTAGAAACTGTGAACAGCACTCTTACACACGTATCGGACAATATACATGGCCTACGCAATACTATTCACATTATGCAACACAACAGAATATTCACTCATCGATTGCAGTGTGTGTGATTTTCACCATTCAGCTTTATTCATATGCCTGTTATATGACAATGAGCTGAGTCAATCATTAGCCATTATAATGAATGTATAAATGTATGCAAATTTGTCAGCGACTTGCCGTGTGTGGAATTGACATCAGTGAAGTACTTTGACTACAATTATCATGTCATATCATGTAATACAATTTGTTGTGTTGTTATGACATATTATGTTATGTTAATTTCTTTATTGTTAAAATGAGCAAAAGTGCGGACGATGCTGACACTACTGACTGTCATTCGGCCTGATATTCATAATAGATGAGTGTTGGAGCGATTGTTGATTTATTGTGATTCAAAATAATCAATAAGAATAAGATTAAACGGCGTTTACTAGTTAGAGACTGTGAACAGCACTCTCACACACGTATCGGACAATATACATGGCACACGCAATACTATTCACATTATGCAACACAACAGAATATACACTCATCAATTGCAGTGTGTGTGAATCTCACTACTCAGCTTCATTAATCTGACCGATATATGACACTGAGCTTAGTCAATCATTAGCCATTATAATGAAAGTATAAATGTAGGCAAATTTGTCAGCGACTTGCCGTGTGTGGAATTGACATCAGTGAAGTACTTTGACTACAATTATCATGTCATATCATGTAATACAATTTGGTGTGTTGTTATGACATATTATGTTATGTTATCTTCTTTATTGTTAAAATGAGTAGAAGTGCGGATGATGCTGACACTACTGACTGCCATTCGTCCTGATATTCATAATAGATGTGTGTTGAATCGATTGTTGATTTATTGTGATTCAAAATAATCATTAGGAATAAGAATAAACGGCGTTTACTAGTTAGAGACTGTGAACAGCACTCTCACACACGTATCGGACAATATACATGGCACACGCAATACTATTCACATTATGCAACACAACAGAATATTCACTCATCAATTGCAGTGTGTGTGAATCTCACCATTCAGCTTCATTAATATGCCCGATATATGACAATGAGCTTAGTCAATCATTAGCCATTATAATGAATGTATAAATGTAGGCAAATTCGTCAGCGACTTGCCGTGTGTGGAATTGACATCAGTGAAGTACTTTGACTACAATTATCATGTCACATCATGTAATACAATTTGGTGTGTTGTTATGACATACTATGAATGTTAATTTCTTCATTGTTAATATGTTTAGAAGTGCGATTGATGCTGACACTACTGACTGTCATTCGGCCTGATATTCATAATAGATGAGTGTTGAAGCGATTGTTGATTTGATGTGATTCCAGATAATCAATAGGAGTGAGATTACACGGCGTTTACTAGTTAGAGACTGTAAACAGCACTCTTACACACGTATTGGACAATATACATGGCACACGCAATACTATTCACATTATGCAACACAACAGAATATTCACTCATCGATTGCAGTGTGTGTGATTTTCACCATTCAGCTTTATTATATGCCTGATATATGACAATGAGCTGAGTCAATCATAAGCCATTATAATGAATGTATAAATGTAGGCGAATTTGTCAGCGACTTGCTGTGTGTGGAATTGACATCAGTGAATGCTACGACTTCAATAATCATGTCACATTATGTAATACAATTTGGTGTGTTGTTATGACATACTATGAATGTAAATTTTTTCATTGTTAATATGTTTAGAAGTGCGATTGATGCTGACACTACTGACTGTCATTCGGCCTGATATTCATAATAGATGTGTGTTGAAGCGATTGTTGATTTGATGTGATTCCAGATAATCAATAGGAGTGAGATTACACGGCGTTTACTAGTTAGAGACTGTGAACAGCACTCACACACACGTATCGGACAATATACATGGCACACGCAATACTATTCACATTAGGCTCACAACTGATTAATTACTCATCGATTGCAGTGTGTGTGAATCTCACCACTCAGCTTTATTCATATGCCTGATATATGACACTGAGCTGTGTCAATCTTCAGCCATTATAATGAATGTATAAATGCAGGCGAATTTTTCAGCGACTTGCCGTGTGTGGAATTGACATCAGTGAAGTACTTTGACTACAATTATCATGTCATATCATGTAATACAATTTGTTGTGTTGTTATGACATATTATGTTATGTTAATTTCTTTATTGTTAAAATGAGTAGAAGTGCGGACGATGCTGACACTACTGACTGCCATTCGGACTGATATTCATAATAGATGAGTGTTGAAGCGATTGTTGATTTATTGTGATTCAAGATAATCAATAGGAATAAGATTAAACGGCGTTTACTAGTTAGAGACTGTGAACAGCACTCTCACACACGTATCGGACAATATACATGGCACACGCAATACTATTCACATTATGCAACACAACAGAATATTCACTCATCAATTGCAGTGTGTGTGAATCTCACCACTCAGCTTGATTCATATGCCCGATATATGACAATGAGCGTATAAAATCATTAGTCAATATAATGAATGCATGAATGTAGGCGAATTCGTCAGCGACTTGCTGTGTGTGAAATTGATATCAGTGAAATACTGCGACTACAATTATCATGTCACATCATGTAATACAATTTCGTGTTTTATTATGACAAATTATGTTATGATAGTTTCTTTATAGTTAATATGTGTAGAATTGCGGATGATGCTGACACTTCTGACTGTCATTCGGCCTGATATTCATAATAGATGAGTGTTGAAGCGATTGTTGATTTGATGTGATTCCAGATAATCAATAGGAGTGAGATTACACGGCGTTTACTAGTTAGAGACTGTGAACAGCACTCCTACACACGTATCGGACAATATACTTAGCACAAGAAATCTATTTACATTATGCGCACAACTGATTGATCACTCATCGTATGAAGTGTGTGTGAATCTCACAACTCAGCTTTATTCATTTGCCTGATATATATAACTTAGCGAAATCAATCATTAGCCAATATATTGAATGAAATAATGTAGGCGAATTAGTCAGCGACTTGCCGTGTGTAGAATTGTCATTAGTGTAATGCTTCGACTACATTTATCATGTCACATTATGTTTTAAAATTTGGTGTGTTGTGATAACATATTGTGTTATGTTAGTTTCCTTATTGTTGATGTGTGTAGAAGTGCGGATGATGCTGACACTACTGACTGTCATTCGGCCTGATATTCATAATAGATGAGTGTTGAAGCGATTGTTGATTTGATGAAATTCAAGATAATCAATAGGAGTAAGATTAAACGGCGTTTACTAGTTAGAGACTGTGAACAGCACTCTCACACATGTATAGGACAATCTACGTGGCACAAGCAATACTATCGAAATTCTGAAACACATGAGAATATTCACTTATCGATTGCAGTGTGTGTGAATCACACCACTCAGCTTTATTCATATGCTCGATATATGACACTAAGCTGAATTATTATTAGCCATTATAATGAATGTATAAATGTAGGCAAATTTGTCAGCGACTTGTTGTGTGTGGAATTGACATCATTGAAAGCTGCGACTACAATTATCATGTCACGTCATGTAATACAATTAGGTGTGTTTTTTTATGACATATTATGTTATGTTATGTCCTTTATTGTTAATATGTGTAGAATTCCGGATGATGCTGACACTACTGACTGTCATTCGACCTGATATTCATAATAGTTAAGTGTTTAAGCGATTGTTAATTTGATGTGAATAAGGATAACCAATATGAGTAACATTGAACGGCGTTTACTAGTTAGAGACTGTGAACAGCACTCCCACACACGTATCGGACAACATACATGGCACACGCAATACTATTCACATTATGCAACACAACAGAATATTCACTCATCAATTGCAGTGTGTGTGAATCTCACCACTCAGCTTCATTCGAATGCCTGATATATGACACTGAGCTGAGTCAATCTTCAGCCATTATCATAAATGTATAAATGTATGCAAATTTGTCAGCGACTTGCCGTGTGTGGAATTGACATCAGTGAAAGCTACGACTACAATTATCATGTCACATCATGTAATACAATTTCGTGTTTTGTTATGACATATTATGATTTGATAGTTTCTTTATTTTTATTCTGTGTAGTAGTGCGGATGATGCTGACACTACTGACTGTCATTCGGCCAGATAATCATAATAGATGAGTGTTGAAGCGATTGTTGATTTGATGTGATTCAAGATAATCAATAGGAGTAAGATTAAACGGCGTTTACAAGTTAGAGACTGTGAACAGCACTCACACACACATATCGGACAATATACATGGCACACGCAAAACTATTCATATTGGGCGCACAACTGATTAATTACTCATCGATTGCAGTGTGTGTGAATCTCACCACTCAGCTTTATTCATATGCCTGATATATGACACTGAGCTGATTTAATCTTCAGCCATTATAATGAATGTATAAATGCAGGCGAATTTGTCAGCGACTTGCCGTGTGTGGAATTGACATCAGTGAAAGCTACGACTACAATTATCATGTCACATCATGTAATACAATTTGGTGTGTTGTTATGACATATTATGTTATGATAGTTTCTTTATTGTTAATATGTGTAGAATTGCGGATGATGCTGACATTACTGACTGTCATTCGGCCTGATAATCATAATAGATGAGTGTTGAAGCGATTGTTTATTTGATGTGATTCAAGATAATCAATAGGAGTAAGATTAAACGGCGTTTACTAGTTAGAGACTGTGAACAGCACTCATACACACGTATCGGACAATATACATGGCACACGCAATACTATTCACATTATGCGCACAACTGATTAATTACTCATCGATTGCAGTGTGTGTGAATCTCACCACTCAGCTTTATTCATATGCCTGATATATGACACTGAGCTGAGTCAATCTTTAGCCATTATCATGAATGTATAAATGTAGGCGAATTTGTCAGTGACTTGCCGTGTGTGGAATTGACATCAGTAAAAGCTACGACAACAATTATCATGTCACATCATGTAATACAATTTCGTGTTTTGTTATGACATATTATGTTATGTTAGTTTCTTTATTGTTATTATGTGTAGAAGTGCGGATGATGCTGACACTACTGACTGTCATTCGGCCAGATAATCATAATAGATGTGTGTTGAAGCGATTGTTGATTTGATGTGATTCAAGATAATCAATAGGAGTAAGATTAAACGGCGTTTACAAGTTAGAGACTGTGAACAGCACTCTTACACACTTATCGGACAATATACATGGCACACGCAATACTATTCACATTAGGCTCACAACTGATTAATTACTCATCGATTGCAGTGTGTGTGAATCTCACCACTCAGCTTTATTCATATGCCTGATATATGACACTGAGCTGATTCAATCTTCAGCCATTATAATGAATGTATAAATGCAGGCGAATTTTTCAGCGACTTGCCGTGTGTGGAATTGACATCAGTGAAAGCTACGACTACAATTATCATGTCACATCATGTAATACAATTTCGTGTTTTGTTATGACATATTATGTTATGTTAGTTTCTTTATTATTATTATGTGTAGAAGTGCGGATGATGCTGACACTACTGACTGTCATTCGGCCAGATAATCATAATAGATGAGTGTTGAAGCGATTGTTGATTTGATGTGATTCAAGATAATCAATAGGAGAAAGATTAAACGGCGTTTACTAGTTAGAGACTGTGAACAGCACTCTCACACACGTATCGGACAATATACATGGCACACGCAATACTATTCACATTAGGCTCACAACTGATTAATTACTCATCGATTGCAGTGTGTGTGAATCTCACCACTCAGCTTTATTCATATGCCTGATATATGACACTGAGCTGTGTCAATCTTCAGCCATTATAATGAATGTATAAATGCAGGCGAATTTTTCAGCGACTTGCCGTGTGTGGAATTGACATCAGTGAAAGCTACGACTACAATTATCATGTCACATCATGTAATACAATTTCGTGTTTTGTTATGACATATTATGTTATGATAGTTTCTTTATTGTTATTATGTGTAGAGTTGCGGAAGATGCTGACACTACTGACTGTCATTCGGCCAGATAATCATAATAGATGAGTGTTGAAGCGATTGTTGATTTGATGTGATTCAAGATAATCAATAGGAGAAAGATTAAACGGCGTTTACTAGTTAGAGACTGTGAACAGCACTCTCACACACATATCGGACAATATACATGGCACACGCAATACTATTCACATTATGCGCACAACTGATTAATTACTCATCGATTGCAGTGTGTGTGATTCTCACCACTCAGCTTTATTCATATGCCTGATATATGACACTGAGCTGATTCAATCTACAGCCATTATAATGAATGTATAAATGCAGGCGAATTTGTCAGCGACATGCTGTGTGTGGAATTGACATCAGTGAAAGCTACGACTACAATTATCATGTCACATCATGTAATACAATTTCGTGTTTTGTTATGACATATTATGTTATGATAGTTTCTTTATTGTTAATATGTGTAGAAGTGCGGATGATGCTGACACTACTGACTGTCATTTGGTCAGATAATCATAATAGATGAGTGTTGAAACGATTGTTGATTTGATGTGATTCAAGATAATCAATAGGAGTAAGATTGAACGGCGTTTACTAGTTAGAAACTGTGAACAGCACTCTCACACACGTATCGGACAATATACATGGCACACGCAATACTATTCATATTAGGCGCACAACTGATTAATTACTCATCGATTGCAGTGTGTGTGATTTTCACTACTTAGCTTTATTCATATGCCTGATATATGACACTGAGCTGATTTGATCTTCAGCCATTATAATGAATGTATAAATGTAGGCGAATTTGTCAGCGACATGCTGTGTGTGGAATTGACATCAGTGAAAGCTACGACTACAATTATCATGTCACATCATGTAATACAATTTCGTGTTTTGTTATGACATATTATGTTATGTTAGTTTCTTTATTATTATTATGTGTAGAAGTGCGGATGATGCTGACACTACTGACTGTCATTCGGCCAGATAATCATAATAGATGAGTGTTGAAGCGATTGTTGATTTGATGTGATTCAAGATAATCAATAGGAGTAAGATTAAACGGCGTTTACTAGTTAGAGACTGTGAACAGCACTCTTACACACGTATCGGACAATATACATGGCACACGCAATACTATTCACATTAGGCGCACAACTGACTAATTACTCATCGATTGCAGTGTGTGTGATTCTCACCACTCAGCTTTATTCATATGCCTGATATATGACACTGAGCTGTGTCAATCTTCAGCCATTATAATGAATGTATAAATGCAGGCGAATTTGTCGGCGACTTGCTGTGTGTTGAATAGAGATCAGTGAAAGCTACGACTACAATTATCATGTGACATCATGTAATAAAATGTCATGTGTAGTTATGACATATTATGTTATGTTAGGTCCCTTATTGTTAATATGTGTAAAAGCGCGGATGATGCTGACACTGCTGACTGTCATTCGGCCTGATATTCATAATAGATGAGTGTTGAAGCGATTGTTGATTTGATGTGATTCAAGATAATCAATAGGAGTAAGATTAAACGGCGTTTACAAGTTAGAGACTGTGAACAGCACTATCACACACATATCGGACATTATACATGGCACACGCAATACTATTCATATTAGGCGCACAACTGATTAATTACTCATCGATTGCAGTGTGTGTGATTTTCACTACTCAGCTTTATTGATATGCCTGATATATGACACTGAGCTGAGTCAATCTTTAGCCATTTTAATGAATGTATAAATGTAGGCGAATTTGTCAGCGACATGCTGTGTGTGGAATTGACATCAGTGAAAGCTACGACTACAATTATCATGTCACATCATGTAATACAATTTCGTGTTTTGTTATGACATATTATGTTATGATAGTTTCTTTATTGTTATTATGTGTAGAAGTGCGGATGATGCTGACACTACTGACTGTCATTCGGCCAGATAATCATAATAGATGAGTGTTGAAGCGATTGTTGATTTGATGTGATTCAAGATAATCAATAGGAGTAAGATTAAACGGCGTTTACAATTTAGAGACTGTGAACAGCACTCTCACACACGTATCGGACAATATACATGGCACACGCAAAACTATTCATATTGGGCGCACAACTGATTAATTACTCATCGATTGCAGTGTGTGTGATTCTCACCACTCAGCTTCATTCATATGCCTGATATATGACACTGAGCTAAGTCAATTTTCAGCCATTATAATGAATGTATAAATGCAGGCGAATTTTTCAGCGACTTGCTGTGTGTTGAATAGAGATCAGTGAAAGCTACGACTACAATTATCATGTGACATCATGTAATAAAATGTCATGTGTAGTTATGACATATTATGTTATGTTAGGTCCCTTATTGTTAATATGTGTAAAAGCGCGGATGATGCTGACACTGCTGACTGTCATTCGGCCTGATATTCATAATAGATGAGTGTTGAAGCGATTGTTGATTTGATGTGATTCAAGATAATCAATAGGAGTAAGATTAAACGGCGTTTACTAGTTAGAGACTGTGAACAGCACTCTCACACACTTATCGGACAATATACATGGCACACGCAATACTATTCACATTAGGCGCACAACTGACTAATTACTCATCGATTGCAGTGTGTGTGATTCTCACCACTCAGCTTTATTCATATGCCTGATATATGACACTGAGCTAAGTCAATTTTCAGCCATTATAATGAATGTATAAATGCAGGCGAATTTTTCAGCGACTTGCTGTGTGTTGAATAGAGATCAGTGAAAGCTACGACTACAATTATCATGTCACATCATGTAATACAATGTCATGTGTTGTTATGACAAATTATGTTATGTTAGGTCCCTTATTAATAATATGTGTATAAGCGCGGATGATGCTGACACTACTGACTGTCATTCGGCCTGATATTCATAATAGATGAGTGTTGAAGCGATTGTTGATTTGATGTGATTCAAGATAATCAATAGGAGTAAGATTAAACGGCGTTTACAAGTAAGAGACTGTGAACAGCACTCTCACACACTTATCGGACAATATACATGGCACACGCAATACTATTCACATTAGGCGCACAACTGATTAATTACTCATCGATTGCAGTGTGTGTGATTTTCACCATTCAGCTTCATTCATATTCCAGATATATGACACTGAGCTGTGTCAATCTTCAGCCATTATCATGAATGTATAAATGTAGGCGAATTTGTCAGCGACTTGCCGTGTGTCGAATTGACATAAGTGAAAGCTACGACTACAATTATCATGTCACATCATGTAATACAATTTCGTGTTTTGTTATGACATATTATGTTATGATAGTTTCTTTATTGTTAATATGTGTAGAATTGCGGATGATGCTGACACTACTGACTGTCATTCGGCCTGATAATCATAATAGATGAGTGTTGAAGCGATTGTTGATTTGATGTGATTTAAGATAATCAATAGGAGTAAGATTAAACGGCGTTTACTAGTTAGAGACTGTGAACAGCACTCTCACACACGTATCGGACAATATACATGGCACACGCAATACTATTCACATTAGGCGCACAACTGATTAATTACTCATCGATTGCAGTGTGTGTGATTCTCACCACTCAGCTTTATTCATATGCCTGATATATGACCTTGAGCTGATTTAATCTTCAGCCATTATAATGAATGTATAAATGCAGGCGAATTTGTCGGCGACTTGCTGTGTGTTGAATAGAGGTCAGTGAAAGCTACGACTACAATTATCATGTGACATCATGTAATAAAATGTCATGTGTAGTTATGACATATTATGTTATGTTAGGTCCCTTATTGTTAATATGTGTAAAAGCGCGGATGATGCTGACACTACTGACTGTCATTCGGCCTGATATTCATAATAGATGAGTGTTGAAGCGATTGTTGATTTGATGTGATTCAAGATAATCAATAGGAGTAAGATTAAACGGCGTTTACTAGTTAGAGACTGTGAACAGCACTCTCACACACTTATCGGACAATATACATGGCACACGCAATACTATTCACATTAGGCGCACAACTGATTAATTACTCATCGATTGCAGTGTGTGTGATTCTCACCACTCAGCTTCATTCATATGCCTGATATATGACACTGAGCTAAGTCAATTTTCAGCCATTATAATGAATGTATAAATGCAGGCGAATTTGTCAGCGACTTGCTGTGTGTTGAATAGAGATCAGTGAAAGCTACGACTACAATTATCATGTCACATCATGTAATACAATGTCATGTGTTGTTATGACAAATTATGTTATGTTAGGTCCCTTATTGTTAATATGTGTATAAGCGCGGATGATGCTGACACTACTGACTGTCATTCGGCCTGATATTCATAATAGATGAGTGTTGAAGCGATTGTTGATTTGATGTGATTCAAGATAATCAATAGGAGTAAGATTAAACGGCGTTTACAAGTAAGAGACTGTGAACAGCACTCTCACACACTTATCGGACAATATACATGGCACACGCACTACTATTCACATTAGGCGCACAACTGATTAATTACTCATCGATTGCAGTGTGTGCGATTTTCACCATTCAGCTTCATTCATATTCCAGATATATGACACTGAGCTGATTTGATCTTCAGCCATTATAATGAATGTATAAATGTAGGCGAATTTGTCAGCGTATTGCCGTGTGTGGAATTGACATCAGTGAAAGCTACGACTACAATTATCATGTCACATCATGTAATACAATTTCGTGTTTTGTTATGACATATTATGTTATGATAGTTTCTTTATTGTTAATATGTGTAGAATTGCGGATGATGCTGACACTACTGACTGTCATTCGGCCTGGTAATCATAATAGATGAGTGTTGAAGCGATTGTTGATTTGATGTGATTTAAGATAATCAATAGGAGTAAGATTAAACGGCGTTTACTAGTTAGAGACTGTGAACAGCACTCTCACACACGTATCGGACAATATACATGGCACACGCAATACTATTCACATTAGGCGCACAACTGATTAATTACTCATCGATTGCAGTGTGTGTGATTCTCACCACTCAGCTTTATTCATATGCCTGATATATGACCTTGAGCTGATTTAATCTTCAGCCATTATAATGAATGTATAAATGCAGGCGAATTTGTCGGCGACTTGCTGTGTGTTGAATAGAGGTCAGTGAAAGCTACGACTACAATTATCATGTGACATCATGTAATAAAATGTCATGTGTAGTTATGACATATTATGTTATGTTAGGTCCCTTATTGTTAATATGTTTAAAAGCGCGGATGATGCTGACACTACTGACTGTCATTCGGCCTGATATTCATAATAGATGAGTGTTGAAGCGATTGTTGATTTGATGTGATTCAAGATAATCAATAGGAGTAAGATTAAACGGCGTTTACTAGTTAGAGACTGTGAACAGCACTCTCACACACGTATCGGACAATATACATGGCACACGCAATACTATTCACATTAGGCGCACAACTGATTAATTACTCATCGATTGCAGTGTGTGTGATTCTCACCACTCAGCTTTATTCATATGCCTGATATATGACACTGAGCTAAGTCAATTTTCAGCCATTATAATGAATGTATAAATGCAGGCGAATTTGTCAGCGACTTGCTGTGTGTTGAATAGAGATCAGTGAAAGCTACGACTACAATTATCATGTCACATCATGTAATACAATGTCATGTGTTGTTATGACAAATTATGTTATGTTAGGTCCCTTATTGTTAATATGTGTATAAGCGCGGATGATGCTGACACTACTGACTGTCATTCGGCCTGATATTCATAATAGATGAGTGTTGAAGCGATTGTTGATTTGATGTGATTCAAGATAATCAATAGGAGTAAGATTAAACGGCGTTTACAAGTAAGAGACTGTGAACAGCACTCTCACACACTTATCGGACAATATACATGGCACACGCACTACTATTCACATTAGGCGCACAACTGATTAATTACTCATCGATTGCAGTGTGTGCGATTTTCACCATTCAGCTTCATTCATATTCCAGATATATGACACTGAGCTGATTTGATCTTCAGCCATTATAATGAATGTATAAATGTAGGCGAATTTGTCAGCGACATGCTGTGTGTGGAATTGACATCAGTGAAAGCTACGACTACAATTATCATGTCACATCATGTAATACAATTTCGTGTTTTGTTATGACATATTATGTTATGATAGTTTCTTTATTGTTAATATGTGTAGAAGTACGGATGATGCTGACACTACTGACTGTCATTCGGCCTGGTAATCATAATAGATGAGTGTTGAAGCGATTGTTGATTTGATGTGATTCAAGATAATCAATAGGAGTAAGATTAAACGGCGTTTACTAGTTAGAGACTGTGAACAGCACTCTCACACACGTATCGGACAATATACATGGCACACGCAATACTATTCACATTAGGCGCACAACTGATTAATTACTCATCGATTGCAGTGTGTGCGATTTTCACCATTCAGCTTCATTCATATTCCAGATATATGACACTGAGCTGATTTGATCTTCAGCCATTATAATGAATGTATAAATGTAGGCGAATTTGTCAGCGACATGCTGTGTGTGGAATTGACATCAGTGAAAGCTACGACTACAATTATCATGTCACATCATGTAATAAAATGTCATGTGTAGTTATGACATATTATGTTATGTTAGGTCCCTTATTGTTAATATGTGTAAAAGCGCGGATGATGCTGACACTACTGACTGTCATTCGGCCTGATATTCATAATAGATGAGTGTTGAAGCGATTGTTGATTTGATGTGATTCAAGATAATCAATAGGAGTAAGATTAAACGGCGTTTACAAGTTAGAGACTGTGAACAGCACTCTCACACACTTATCGGACAATATACATGGCACACGCAATACTATTCATATTAGGCGCACAACTGATTAATTACTCATCGATTGCAGTGTGTGTGATTCTCACCACTCAGCTTTATTCATATGCCTGATATATGACACTGAGCTAAGTCAATCTTCAGCCATTATAATGAATGTATAAATCCAGGCGAATTTTTCAGCGACTTGCTTTTTGTTGAATAGAGATCAGTGAAAGCTACGACTACAATTATCATGTGACATCATGTAATAAAATGTCATGTGTAGTTATGACATATTATGTTATGTTAGGTCCCTTATTGTTAATATGTGTAAAAGCGCGGATGATGCTGACACTACTGACTGTCATTCGGCCTGATATTCATAATAGATGAGTGTTGAAGCGATTGTTGATTTGATGTGATTCAAGATAATCAATAGGAGAAAGATTAAACGGCGTTTACTAGTTAGAAACTGTGAACAGCACTCTCACACACGTATCGGACAATATACATGGCACACGCAATACTATTCACATTAGGCGCACAACTGATTAATTACTCATCGATTGCAGTGTGTGTGATTCTCACCACTCAGCTTTATTCATATGCCTGATATATGACACTGAGCTAAGTCAATCTTCAGCCATTATAATGAATGTATAAATCCAGGCGAATTTTTCAGCGACTTGCTTTTTGTTGAATAGAGATCAGTGAAAGCTACGACTACAATTATCATGTGACATCATGTAATAAAATGTCATGTGTAGTTATGACATATTATGTTATGTTATGTCCCTTATTATTAATATGTGTTAAAGCGCGGATGATGCTGACACTACTGACTGTCATTCGGCCTGATAATCATAATAGATGAGTGTTGAAGCGATTGTTGATTTGATGTGATTCAAGATAATCAATAGGAGTAAGATTAAACGGCGTTTACAAGTTAGAGACTGTGAACAGCACTCTCACACACTTATCGGACAATATACATGGCACACGCAATACTATTCATATTAGGCGCACAACTGATTAATTACTCATCGATTGCAGTGTGTGTGATTTTCACCATTCAGCTTCATTCATATGCCTGATATATGACACTGAGCTGTGTCGATCTTCAGCCATTATAATGAATGTATAAATGTAGGCGAATTTTTCAGCGACTTGCTGTTTGTTGAATAGAGATCAGTGAAAGCTACGACTACAATTATCATGTGACATCATGTAATAAAACGTCATGTGTAGTTATGACATATTATGTTATGTTAGGTCCCTTATTGTTAATATGTGTAAAAGCGCGGATGATGCTGACACTACTGACTGTCATTCGGCCTGATATTCATAATAGATGAGTGTTGAAGCGATTGTTGATTTGATGTGATTTAAGATAATCAATAGGAGTAAGATTAAACGGCGTTTACTAGTTAGAGACTGTGAACAGCACTCTCACACACGTATCGGACAATATACATGGCACACGCAATACTATTCACATTAGGCGCACAACTGATTAATTACTCATCGATTGCAGTGTGTGTGATTTTCACTACTCAGCTTTATTCATATGCCTGATATATGACACTGAGCTGAGTCAATCTTTAGCCATTATAATGAATGTATAAATGTAGGCGAATTTGTCAGCGACATGCTGTGTGTGGAATTGACATCAGTGAAAGCTACGACTACAATTATCATGTCACATCATGTAATACAATGTCGTGTGTTGTTATGACATATTATGTTATGTTGGGTCCTTTATTGTGAACATTTGTAAAATTGCGGATGATGCTGACACTACTGACTGTCATTCGGCCTGATAATCATAATAGATGAGTGTTGAAGCGATTGTTGATTTGATGTGATTTAAGATAATCAATAGGAGTAAGAATAAACGGCGTTTACAAGTTAGAGACTGTGAACAGCACTCTCACACACGTATCGGACAAAATACATGGCACACGCAATACTATTCATATTAGGCGCACAACTGATTAATTACTCATCGATTGCAGTGTGTGTGATTTTCACCATTTAGCTTCATACATATGCCTGATATATGACACTGAGCTGTGTCAATCATTAGCCATTAAGATGAATGTATAAATGTAGGCGAATTTGTCAGCGACATGCTGTGTGTGGAATTGACATCAGTGGAAGCTGCGACTACAATTATCATGTCACATCATGTAATACAATTTCGTGTTTTGTTATAACATATTATTTTATGTTAGTTTCTTCATTGTTTTTATGTGTAGACGTGCGGATGATGCTGACACTACTGACTGTCATTCGGCCAGATAATCATAATTGATGAGTGTTGAAGCGATTGTTGATTTGATGTGATACGAGATAATCAATAGGATTAAGATAAAACGGCGTTTACAAGTTAGAGACTGTGAACAGCACTCTCACACACTTATCGGACAATATACATGGCACACGCAATACTATTTACATTGACCAACACAACAGAATATTCACTCATCAATTGCAGTGTTTGTGAATCTCACCACTCAGCTTCATTCATATGCCTGATATATGACACTGAGCTGATTCAATCTACAGCCATTATAATGAATGTATAAATGCAGGCGAATTTTTTAGCGACTTGCTGTGTGTTGAATAGAGATCAGTGAAAGCTACGACTACAATTATCATGTCACATCATGTAATAAAATGTCATGTGTAGTTATGACATATTATGTTATGTTAGGTCCCTTATTGTTAATATGTGTAAAAGCGCGGATGATGCTGACACTACTGACTGTCATTCGGCCTGATATTCATAATAGATGAGTGTTGAAGCAATTGTTGATTTGATGTGATTTAAGATAATCAATAGGAGTAAGATTAAACGGCGTTTACAAGTTAGAGACTGTGAACAGCACTCTCACACACTTATCGGACAATATACATGGCACACGCAATACTGTTCACATTAAACAACACAACAGAATATTCACTCATCAATTGCAGTGTGTGTGAATCTCACCACTCAGCTTCATTCATATGCCCGATATATGACAATGAGCTGAGTCAAACGTTATCCGTTGTAATGAATGTATGAATGTAGGATATTTCGTCAGCGACTTGCCGTGTGTGAAATTGATATCAGTGAAATACTGCGACTACAATTATCATGTCACATCATGTAATACAATTTGTTGTGTTGTTATGACATATTATGTTATGTTAGTTTCTTTATTGTTAATATGTGTAGAATTGCGGATGATGCTGACACTGCTGACTGTCATTCGGCCTGATAATCATAATAGATGAGTGTTGAAGCGATTGTTGATTTGATGTGATTCGAAATAATCAATAGGAGTAAGATTAAGCGACGTTTACTAGTTCGAGACTGTGAACAGCACTCTCACACACTTATCGGACAATATACATGGCACACGCAATACTATTTACATTAAACAACACAACAGAATATTCAATCATCAATTGCAGTGTGTGTGAATCTCACCACTCAGCTTCATTCATATGCCTGATATATGACACTGAGCTAAGTCAATCTACAGCGATTATAATGAATGTATAAATGTAGGCGAATTTGTCAGCGAATTGCCGTGTGTAGAATTGAGATCAGTGAAATGCTACGACTACAATTATCATGTCACATCATGTAATACATTTTCGTGTTTTGTTATAACATATTATTTTATGTTAGTTTCTTCATTGTTTTTATGTGTAGACGTGCGGATGATGCTGACACTACTGACTGTCATTCGGCCAGATAATCATAATTGATGAGTGTTGAAGCGATTGTTGATTTGATGTGATTCAAGATAATCAATAGGATTAAGATAAAACGGCGTTTACAAGTTAGAGACTGTGAACAGCACTCTCACACACTTATCGGACAATATACATGGCACACGCAATACTATTTACATTAAACAACACAACAGAATATTCACTCATCAATTGCAGTGTGTGTGAATCTCACCACTCAGCTTCATTCATATGCCTGATATATGACACTGAGCTGAGTCAATCATTAGCCATTATAATGAATGTATAAATGTAGGCGAATTTGTCAGCGACTTGCTGTGTGTAGAATTGAGATCAGTGAAAGCTACGACTACAATTATCATGTCACATCATGTAATACAATTTCGTGTTTTATTATGACAAATTATGTTATGATAGTTTCTTTATTGTTGATATGTGTAGAATTGCGGATGATGCTGACACTACTGACTGTCATTCGGCCTGATAATCATAATAGATGAGTGTTGAAGCGATTGTTGATTTGATGTGATTCAAGATAATCAATAGGAGGAAGATTAAACAGCGTTTACTAGTTAGAGACTGTGAACAGCACTCTCACACACTTATCGGACAATATACATGGCACACGCAATACTATTCACATTATACAACACAACAGAATATTCACTCATCAATTGCAGTGTGTGTGAATCTCACCACTCAGCTTCATTCATATGCCCGATATATGACAATGAGCTGAGTCAAACGTTATCCGTTGTAATGAATGTATGAATGTAGGCAAATTCGTCAGCGACTTGCCGTGTGTAAAATTGATATCAGTGAAATACTGCGACTACAATTATCATGTCACATCATGTAATACAATTTCGTGTTTTATTATGACAAATTATGTTATGATAGTTTCTTTATTGTTAATATGTGTAGAATTGCGGATGATGCTGACACTACTGACTGTCATTCGGCCTGATAATCATAATAGATGAGTGTTGAAGCGATTGTTGATTTGATGTGATTCAAGATAATCAATAGGAGTAAGATTGAAATGCGTTTACGATTTAGAGACTGTGAACAGCACTCTCACAACACTTATCGGACAATATACATGGCACACGCAATACTATTCACATCATGCAACACAACAGAATATTCACTCATCAATTGCAGTGTGTGTGCATCTCACCACTCAGCTTCATATATATGCCTGATATATGACTTTGAGCGGAGTCAATCAATAGCCATTTTAATTAATGTATAAATGTAGGCGAATTCGTCAGCGACTTGCCGTGTGTGAAATTGATATCAGTGAAATACTGCGACTACAATTATCATGTCACATCATGTAATACAATGTCGTGTTTTATTATGACAAATTATGTTATGATAGTTTCTTTATTGTTAATATGTGTAGAATTTCGTATGATGCTGACACTACTGACTGTCATTCGGCCTGATAATCATAATTGATGAGTGTTGAAGCGATTGTTGATTTGTTGTGATACGAAATAATCAATAGGATTAAGATAAAACGGCGTTTACAAGTTAGAGACTGTGAACAGCACTCTCACACACTTATCGGACAATATACATGGCACACGCAATACTATTTACATTGACCAACACAACAGAATATTCACTCATCAATTGCAGTGTGTGTGAATCTCACCACTCAGCTTCATTCATATGCCCGATATATGACAATGAGCTGAGTCAAACGTTATCCGTTGTAATGAATGTATGAATGTAGGCGAATTCGTCAGCGACTTGCCGTGTGTGAAATTGATATCAGTGAAATACTGCGACTACAAATATCATGTCACATCATGTAATACAATTTCGTGTTTTGTTATAACATATTATGTTATGATAGTTTCTTTATTGTTAATATGTGTAGAATTTCGTATGATGCTGACACTACTGACTGTCATTCGGCCTGATAATCATAATTGATGAGTGTTGAAGCGATTGTTGATTTGTTGTGATACGAGATAATCAATAGGATTAAGATAAAACGGCGTTTACAAGTTAGAGACTGTGAACAGCACTCTCACACACTTATCGGACAATATACATGGCACACGCAATACTATTTACATTGACCAACACAACAGAATATTCACTCATCAATTGCAGTGTTTGTGAATCTCACCACTCAGCTTCATTCATATGCCTGATATATGACACTGAGCTGATTCAATCTACAGCCATTATAATGAATGTATAAATGCAGGCGAATTTTTTAGCGACTTGCTGTGTGTTGAATAGAGATCAGTGAAAGCTACGACTACAATTATCATGTCACATCATGTAATAAAATGTCATGTGTAGTTATGACATATTATGTTATGTTAGGTCCCTTATTGTTAATATGTGTAAAAGCGCGGATGATGCTGACACTACTGACTGTCATTCGGCCTGATATTCATAATAGATGAGTGTTGAAGCGATTGTTGATTTGATGTGATTCAAGATAATCAATAGGAGTAAGATTAAACGGCGTTTACAAGTTAGAGACTGTGAACAGCACTCTCACACACTTATCGGACAATATACATGGCACACGCAATACTATTCACATTAAACAACACAACAGAATATTCACTCATCAATTGCAGTGTGTGTGAATCTCACCACTCAGCTTCATTCATATGCCCGATATATGACAATGAGCTGAGTCAAACGTTATCCGTTGTAATGAATGTATGAATGTAGGATATTTCGTCAGCGACTTGCCGTGTGTGAAATTGATATCAGTGAAATACTGCGACTACAATTATCATGTCACATCATGTAATACAATTTGGTGTGTTGTTATGACATATTATGTTATGTTAGTTTCTTTATTGTTAATATGTGTAGAATTGCGGATGATGCTGACACTGCTGACTGTCATTCGGCCTGATAATCATAATAGATGAGTGTTGAAGCGATTGTTGATTTGATGTGATTCGAAATAATCAATAGGAGTAAGATTAAGCGACGTTTACTAGTTCGAGACTGTGAACAGCACTCTCACACACTTATCGGACAATATACATGGCACACGCAATACTATTTACATTGACCAACACAACAGAATATTTAATCATCAATTGCAGTGTGTGTGAATCTCACCACTCAGCTTCATTCATATGCCTGATATATGACACTGAGCTAAATCAATCTACAGCCATTATAATGAATGTATAAATGTAGGCGAATTTGTCAGCGAATTGCCGTGTGTAGAATTGAGATCAGTGAAATGCTACGACTACAATTATCATGTCACATCATGTAATACAATTTCGTGTTTTGTTATAACATATTATTTTATGTTAGTTTCTTCATTGTTTTTATGTGTAGACGTGCGGATGATGCTGACACTACTGACTGTCATTCGGCCAGATAATCATAATTGATGAGTGTTGAAGCGATTGTTGATTTGATGTGATTCAAGATAATCAATAGGATTAAGATAAAACGGCGTTTACAAGTTAGAGACTGTGAACAGCACTCTCACACACTTATCGGACAATATACATGGCACACGCAATACTATTTACATTAAACAACACAACAGAATATTCACTCATCAATTGCAGTGTGTGTGAATCTCACCACTCAGCTTCATTCATATGCCTGATATATGACACTGAGCTGAGTCAATCATTAGCCATTATAATGAATGTATAAATGTAGGCGAATTTGTCAGCGACTTGCTGTGTGTAGAATTGAGATCAGTGAAAGCTACGACTACAATTATCATGTCACATCATGTAATACAATTTCGTGTTTTATTATGACAAATTATGTTATGATAGTTTCTTTATTGTTGATATGTGTAGAATTGCGGATGATGCTGACACTACTGACTGTCATTCGGCCTGATAATCATAATAGATGAGTGTTGAAGCGATTGTTGATTTGATGTGATTCAAGATAATCAATAGGAGGAAGATTAAACAGCGTTTACTAGTTAGAGACTGTGAACAGCACTCTCACACACTTATCGGACAATATACATGGCACACGCAATACTATTCACATTATACAACACAACAGAATATTCACTCATCAATTGCAGTGTGTGTGAATCTCACCACTCAGCTTCATTCATATGCCCGATATATGACAATGAGCTGAGTCAAACGTTATCCGTTGTAATGAATGTATGAATGTAGGCGAATTCGTCAGCGACTTGCCGTGTGTGAAATTGATATCAGTGAAATACTGCGACTACAATTATCATGTCACATCATGTAATACAATTTCGTGTTTTATTATGACAAATTATGTTATGATAGTTTCTTTATTGTTAATATGTGTAGAATTGCGGATGATGCTGACACTACTGACTGTCATTCGGCCTGATAATCATAATAGATGAGTGTTGAAGCGATTGTTGATTTGATGTGATTCAAGATAATCAATAGGAATAAGATTGAAATGCGTTTACGATTTAGAGACTGTGAACAGCACTCTCACACACTTATCGGACAATATACATGGCACACGCAATACTATTCACATCATGCAACACAACAGAATATTCACTCATCAATTGCAGTGTGTGTGCATCTCACCACTCAGCTTCATATATATGCCTGATATATGACTTTGAGCGGAGTCAATCAATAGCCATTTTAATTAATGTATAAATGTAGGCGAATTTGTCAGCGAATTGCCGTGTATGAAATCGACATCAGTGTAATGCTACGACTACAATTATCATGTCACATCATGTAACACAATTTGGTGTGTTGTTATGACATATGATGATATGTTAGTTTCTTTTTTGTTTATATGTGCAGACGTGAGGATGATGCTGACACTACTGACTCTCATTCGGTCTGATATTCATAATAGATGAGTGTTGAAGCTATTGTTGATTTGATGTGATTCACGATAATCGATAGGAATAAGATAAAACGGCGTTTACTAGTTAGAGAATGTGAAAAGCACTCTTACACACGTTTCGGACAATATACATGGCACACGCAATACTATTCTCATTATGCAACAAAACAAAATATTCACTAATCAATTGCAGTGTTTGTGCATCTCACCACACTTCTTCATATATATGCCTGATATATGGCACTAAGCTGAGTCAATCTTCAGCAATTATAATGAATGTATGATTGTAGGCGAATTGGTCAGCGAATTGCAGTGTGTGAAATTGACATCAGTGAAAGCTACGACTACAATTATCATGTCACATCATGTTATACAATGTCGTGTGTTGTTATGACATATTATGTTATGTTAGTTTCTTTATTGTATATATGTGCAGACGTGCGGATGATGCTGATACTACTGACTGTCATTCGGCCTGATATTCATAATAGATGAGTGTTGAAGCGATTGTTGATTTGATGTGATTCAAGATAATCAATAGGCGTCAGAATAAACGGCGTTTACTAGTTAGGACTGTAAACAGCACTCGCACACACGTATCGGACATTAAACATGGCCCACTCAATACTATTCACATTATGCAACACAACAACATATTCATTCATCAATTGCAGTGTGTGTGAATCTCACCCTTCAGCTTCATTCATATTCACGATTTATGACACTGAACTTAGTCACTCTTTAGACATTATCATGAATATATGATTGTAGGCGAATTTGTCAGCAGCTTGCCGTGTGTGAAATTGACATCAGTGAAATGCTACGACTACAAATATAATGTCACATCATGTAAAACAATGTCGTGTGTTGTTATGACATATTATGTTATATTAATTTCTTTATTGTTTCAATGTGCAGACGTGCGGATGATGCTGACACTACTGACTGTCATTCGGCCTGATATTCATTATAGATGAGTGTTGAAGCGATTGTTGATTTTATGTGATTCAAGATAATTAATAGGCGTAAGAATAAACGTCGTTTACTAGTTAGGACTGTGAACAGCACTCTCACAAACGTATCGGACAATAAACATGGCACACGCAATACTATTCACATTATGCAACACAACAGAATATTCACTCATCAATTGCAGTGTGTCTAAATCTCACCACTTAGCTTTATTCATATGCCCGTCAATGTCACTAAGCGTATACAATCATTAGCCATTATGATGAATGTAAAAATGTAGGCGAATTTGTCAGCGACTTGCCGTGTGTGAAATTGACATCAGTGAAATGCTACGACTACAATTATCATGTCACATCATGTAATACAATGTCGTGTGTTGTTATGACATATTATGTTATGTTGGGTCCTTTATTGTGAACATATGTACAATTGCGGATGATGCTGACACTACTGACTGTTATTTGGCCTGTTACTGTTTGTGCATTAATTCTTTAAACGATTGATGAATCGTAGTGAATTGATATAAAAAATTAAAAGCCAGATAATTATAATTCACATGTTTGAGACGGTGAACTGCACACTTACACACGTATCGGACAGTATACATGGCACACACAACACAATTCACACAATTCAACACAACAAAATATTCACTCATCAATTGCAGTGTGTGTGCATCTCACCACTCAGCTTCATTCATATGCCCGATATATGACACTGAACTGAGTCACTCATTAGCCATTATCATGAATGTATGATTGTAGGCGAATTTGTCAGCAGCTTGTCGTGTGTGAAATTGACATCAGTGAAATGCTACGACTACAATTATCATGTCACATCATGTAATACAATGTCGTGTGTTGTTATGACATATTATGTAATGTTGGGTCCTTTATTGTAAACATGTGTACAAGTGCGGATGATGCTGACACTGCTGATTTTCATTTGGCCTGGTGTTAATTATTGATTATTCTTTAAACTATTGATGAATTGGTGTGATCTGAATTAAGCAATTAAATTTCAGATTAATATTTTTGACATGTTTGAGACAGTGAACAGCACACTCACACACGTATCGGACAGTATACATGGCACACAAAACACAATTCACACGATTCAACACAACAAAATATTCACTCATCAATTGCAGTGTGTGTGCATCTCACCACTCAGCTTCATTCATATGCACGATATATGACACTGAACTGAGTCACTCATTAGCCACTATCATGAATGTATGATTGTAGGCGAATTTGTCAGCAGCTTGCCGTGTGTGAAATTGACATCAGTGAAATGCTACGACTACAATTATCATGTCACATCATGTAATACAATGTCGTGTGTTGTTATGACATATTATGTTATGTTGGGTCCTTTATTGTAAACAAGTGTACAAGTGCGGATGATGCTGACACTACTGACTGTAATTTGGCCTGTTATTCATTATAGATTATTCTTCAAACGATTGATGATTCGTTGTGAAATGATTAAAGAAATTAAATGTCAGACTAATTATTTTGACATGTTTGAGACAGTGAACAGCACACTCACACACGTATCGGACAGTATACATGGCACACACAACACAATTCACACGATTCAACACAACAAAATATTCACTCATCAATTGCAGTGTGTGTGCATCTCACCACTCAGCTTCATTCATATGCCCGATATATGACACTGAACTGAGTCACTCATTAGCCATTATCATGAATGTATGATTGTAGGCGAATTTGTCAGCAGCTTGCCGTGTGTGAAATTGACATCAGTGAAATGCTACGACTACAATTATCATGTCACATCATGTAATACAATGTCGTGTGTTGTTATGACATATTATGTAATGTTGGGTCCTTTATTGTAAACAAGTTTACAAGTGCGGATGATGCTGACACTACTGACTGTCATTTGGCCTTGTGTTCATTATAGATTATTCTTCAAACGATTGATGAATTGGTGTGATCTGAATTAAGCAATTAAATGTCAGATTATTATTCTTGACATGTTTGAGACGGTGAACTGAACACTTTCACACGTATCGAACAGTATACATGGCACACACAACACAATTCACACAATTCAACACAACAAAATATTCACTCATCAATTGCAGTGTGTGTGCATCTCACCACTCAGCTTCATTCATATGC